>JASAND010015434.1:0-11895 GCA_030248195.1 Trissonchulus latispiculum | reverse complement strand
TACTTCGTTCAGTTACGTATTGCTCAAGTCGGACCCCGTGTTAATGTTGGCAAATGTCGAAAATTTTGGGTGGGGGAGACCCTCCAACCCCCCCCCCCCTGGTGAAACTATGCCCACCACTCCCAGTAAAAAACCCCAGTTATATACACCTGACCCCGAATCATAGGTGTGGGCTGTGGCTGGCGAAAAAAGTGAGGGTGGAGGTTTGAATAAAGTAGGGAGGGGTTTGGGAAAAAACGGTGGGGGGGGCGGGGGTTGAAAAAAGTCGATTTGGAGGGAGGGGTAAGAAAGTTTTTCGGCACTTATTTAGATGGGGGCGTCTCCGATTTTCGCGAAAAGTCGCCCCTGGGGCAATTCGGGGCCGCTGATTCTGAATCTGCAGTCGAAATTTCGATCCGAGCCATAGTTTCCTTAGGGGGGGGGGTTGGGGGGATATCCCCCCCAAAATTTTCGTCCAAATTTACCCCCTCCCAGATTTTTGGACTATGCCACCCCCACTTTTGGCTACCCCCCCCCCCCCGAGCCCCCCCCAACGATTTTTGGACCCAAAAAGTTAGCTAAATTTGGTCGAAAAATGGTCATTTTTTGAAAATTTTTTCTAAAATTTTGGCCTAAAATCGCTTTAAAACGGTGCAAAAACGCCTAAAACGTTAAGAACAAGCCTTATTTTGATGAAAACAGGGCTAAATTACAGAAAATTTTGCATTTTTTTGGCCATTTTTTGAATTTTCTGAGGTCCGAATTTTGGGGGGGGGGGGGTTCGGGGGGGTACTCCCCATCACATTTCGGGGGTCGACCACCAAATTTCCGAAGTTTACCCCCCCCAACCAAAGTTTCCAGCGAAACTATGATCCGAGCTGCCAAACTCGAGTTGTCGAATTTTTGAAAAATCGATGAAAATTGATTTTTGCGGCTGAACAATCGATTTTTATGAAATTTCGACTGCAGATTCGGAATCAGCGGCCCCGAATTACCCTAGGGGCGACTTTTCGCGAAAATCGGAGACAAAAATTTTTTGATCGATTTTGATCGATCGATTTTACTGATCAATCGATTAATCGGATCGATCTATCGATTCGATTTTTGAAATCAGCAACCTCGATTTACCCTTGGGGCAACTTCTCAGAAGTAATCGTAGGCAAAGGTAAAGTAGGTAAAGTAGGCAAATCGGAGACGAAAATTTTTTCGAACCATAAGGGGGGACCAAGGCGAAAAAATCCCCCCGGCCCCATCTAAATAAGTATATACCAGTTTTTCGAGGGGGGGTCGTTGAAAAATCGGTTTTTCGTTAGAAAATTGAAAGAGTTTCACAATTTCAGCTATTTTTATCGATTTTTATGGTAACTAAGCGAATTTTAGCAAGTTTTAGCTAATTTTCTGAAAATTTTCGAAGTTTTGGATAAAAGTTTGCAAAAATTTCAGGTAGAGATTGAAAATTTTTAGAGGGGGGGGGGTCGGACGACGGCCGATTTTGGGGGAGGGGTAGAAAAAGTTTTTAGGGGGGAGGGGTCCACCATAGTTTCCCTGGAAATTTTGGTTGGGGGAGGGGTATATAAGCTGGGCAAATTTGGGGGCCGACCCGCGAAATGTAATGGGGGGTACCCCCCCGAACCCCCCCCCCCCAAAAAAATTGGGACCTCAAAAAATCCAAATAATGGCCTAAAAAAATACAACATTTTCTGTATTTTAATGCTTTTTCCGAGAAAACAACGCTTGTTTTGGCAGTTTTAGGCGTTCATACGCGGTTTTAAAGCGATTTTAAGTTGGGGGGTTGGGTGGGGATAGCCGAAAGTTGTGGGAGGGGATGTCGAAAATTCTTGTGGGGGCAAATGGGGTCGAAAATTTTCGGGGGAGTACCCCCCCCAACCCCCCTCCGGGGAAACTATGGGGTCCACCCTAACACACCTATGCTCCGAATCTTCGGTCGAAAGTCGATTCTGTGCCCGCAAACATCGATTATTATTGATTTTTTCAATAATCGTCAATACATATATATATATATATATAGTCAGGGCGGGGAAAAACACATATACGGAACTAAGGCTGTAACTTTTTTGTCTTAAGGCTGAGAGAGCTTGCGTTTGTACCATGGTGTATATGTCGCTCCTAGTTCTATCGATTCATGTATAGAAATCCGCCTGGTCCCTTGTACATCAGTAGCAATAATCGATTTTATCTGTGTTTTTTCTCCCGCAATTTGGGGAAAAAACACACCGGCGGGGAAAAACACGGTGCTAAAAATGATCCTGATGTTCCGCGGGACACCAATTGTTACATATTAAAGGTTGTTTGTACATTTTTGGCCATGCTAAATAACATAGTTCACTTTGTTTCCGGTAGAAAGCTGCTTATCGGACATAGTCAGATGCATTTTATGTCAAGGCACCTGAACCCATGAAATGATAGCAAATCGCAGCAAAAGCGGCACCAGACAACTATAAATATACCAAAACACTTGCAAATGTCATTGTTTATCATTATTTAAGTTAGTTTTGGCGTTAAATTGCAATTTCATTAAGTTTTTTAAGATTTTTAAAAATTTGCCTTGTAAACATATGAAACCTGGCACGATGATGCAGCAAATTTCAATCCTTAATTTATGAGCTATTAGAGGCTCTAAGTGCATATTTTTTGAACCAAAATTACAAAACAAGACCCGCTTTATCGTTTAAGAGCATTAGAATTGCTCAGAACTACATATTGGACTATTTGTGAAAATTGGGTGGTGTGTTTTTTCCCTCGCTGAGGGGTCAAAATGGGCGGGGAGAAAAAACACACCCAGTACTCAGCCTGCATAAAAGGCAGGAGGCTGCCGTCTATACCAAACACTAGAGGGGTTCCACATATACCCCTATGCCAAAGACTAGCTAAGTTTTCCTTATAGGTGTCTAGAAATAAGCTTAGCAAAATTTAAAATTTCTTAGGTTTCAGAGGTGTTTTCAGGGGTCATCTTTGGAACACTGTCAGAATAGACCGCTTTGGCCAATACCAACCATATGGGTATGGTTTTACTGTAAAAAGACAGCGCTTTCATTTGCACTATACTAGGTCTCTATATCTGCTACCTTGAGTTCTCTGGGTGGGTGTGTTTTTTCTCCCCATCTTTTCGGGTGTGTTTTTCCCCGCCCTGACTATTATGTAAAGTTGGAAGTGTACGAACTAACCAAACTTTACGAGTGGGAAACTGTGCACAAGGAGAACGTCGAACCTGGAGGAGATGTAGTTCCAGTCGACCTAACTAATCTCGCCAAAATAACCTAAGTGAATCTTACCGAACGGAGTTTAACCGCCGATGGAGAGCAAAGACTCAAAATATGAAGATTCTACCCCAAATTTGCTGAAAGATACACACTTAAAATAACTAATTACCTACCCAATTATTCTCAGAAAAAGCCCTACTTACCGACTATACAATTCTAAAGCAAAAACCTAACTAAAGAGACACCCTAAAAGTGCCGTAATGGCCGAGTGGTAAGGTGTTCGACTGAAGATCTGACGGTCCTAGGTTCGAATCCCCGCTGCCACAAGGCTTTCACAAATCCCCTTGAGCAATGGACTAAGCACATATCGGTTCGCCGTGTGAGCTCCAGCCAACCCAGCTGTCTATCCTTAACTGGTCGGTAAATGGGTACCACTGCGGTGGGAAGGTAACAGGAGTCTGTGTTCTGGCGTAATGCCTGATGAAGGGCTGGCCCCCCTTCCACAGATGTGTCAACATTAGAGTTGTCGCTCCTGGCTTCGGGCTGTGAATCCGGAGATAAGCACCGGCACCCTATAACCTTCTGTAGGTTGGAGTTCTCTCCAGGGCTCACTTTACCTTACCTTACCTAAAATGGCCCAAAAATGAGACCACATTTACTTTAAAATTATGCTTGACAAGAGGGGCGAACCCCAAAAAATGCGTACAAAATTTGAATGCAGATACTTACAGATATAAAATAGAGAAAATCCTAACTAAATTACCACAAAAACTCTCACAAGACAATAGAATATATATAAAGTACAAAAGATAACTAGTAGACAGGGTTGGGCGAGACCGAGAGACTAGTAATTTTAAGCTTAAACTTAATTTGTTTCAGTTTTTAAGGCTTAGGCCCAGTATTTGGGGCTTTAACACATAAGCATACGATTCTGATCGAAATTTCGACTGTAGATTCGGAATCAGTGCCCCCAATTATCATAGGGGTCGCGGCAGCGACCCCTATAATATGTGTGAAAAGTGGCTGGAGACAGTGTAAAATATGCTGCGCAGAAGCTGCGCAAAATCCTGCGCAGATCCTGCGCAGATTTCATGCGCAAATTGTAGAGCACATCGAGTTTAGTATGTCTGTGAAGTTTCAGCCCCGTATCACTTACCGTTAAAAAGTTGCGCCCCGGACCGGTTATGGCGGCGATGTTTTTTTTTCCGGTTTCTCCTATTTGATGGTTGTATTGTACATAATGTTCGCCGCTTTCACGTGATCTGCAGCGGTGGGCCAACCTAAAGGGCTATGGGGTCTAGTAGTACCCTCTAAAGAATTTAAGAATCACAACTTTTTTTGCGCCGCAGCTACGCCACAGCGCCGCAGTGGCGCCGCAAAGTCGGCTCATAGCGAAAAGTGACCATTTTTGTGGTCGTCGCTCAGGTCGAACGTTACGAGCTGGAGCTGATTTCTTTTTATATTCAGAAATTACATATATTGAACTAACTAACGGTCCAGGTTGCGTTTCTCTATCACTTCCCTAGCGACCACAGTGGCCCGTCAAAGATGGCGAAAATTCGAAAAATGAAAAATCGAAATTTCTCGCTATCTATTTAACTTTGAACGCTCAAATCTTCCATACAATGGTTTTCTGGCACGGAGAATCGATTCCCGCAGTCAGTTTTACCGTCAGACCCACCCATCTTGCTGGGCTGGTTCCACTTTGCCGTCGGGAGGGTCAAGTCGGAAACCGCTTCCTGGAGGTCCATAGTAGGCTTTACCTGGCCTCTCAAAACTTTGTCTATAGGGGTTTTCTGGTGCGCCCAGCTCATTCCCGGTGTCCTTTTTGCCGTAGGACTCATCCATCTTGCTGTGCTGGTTCCACTTTGCCGTCTGGAGGGTCAAGTCGGAAACCGCTTCCTGGAGGTCCATAGTAGGCTCTACCTGGCCTCTCAAAACTTTGTTTATAGGGGTTTTCTGGTGTGCCCAGCTCATTCCCGGTATCCGTTTTGCCGTCCGACGTACCTATTTTGCTGGGCTGGTTCCACTTTGCCGTTTGAAGGGTCAGTCGGGTGGGGGGTCAAGTGGTCGAAAATAAACTTTTTCAAAAGTGGTCAAATTTGGTACCAAATGAAAGCCCTAAGCGAGCTGAGCAACTTTTGTCATAGAACTGCATGCTCAAAGTGGCTGTAGAGTGCTGTGGTGGGGTGGGGTGGGGACTTAGGCGATTTTCGGTCAAAAATGAAAGTTTTCAAAAGTGGTCAAATTTGGTACCAAATGAAAGCCCTAAGCGAGCTGAGCAACGTTTGTCATAGAACTGCATGCTCAAAGTGGCTGTAGAGTGCTGTGGTGGGGTGGGGTGGGGACATAGGCGATTTTCGGTCAAAAATGAAAGTTTTCAAAAGTGGTCAAATTTGGTACCAAATGAAAGCCCTAAGCGAGCTGAGCAACTTTTGTCATAGAACTGCATGCTCAAAGTGGCTGTAGAGTGCTGTGGTGGGGTGGGGTGGGGACTTAGGCGATTTTCGGCCAAAAATGAAAGTTTTCAAAAGTGGTCAAATTTGGCACCAAATGAAAGCCCTAAGCGAGCTGAGCAACTTTTGTCATAGAAGTGCGTACCTAAAGTGGCTGTAGAGGGCTGTGGTGGGGTGAGGTGGGGACTTAGGCGATTTTGGGGCAAAAATTAAAATTTTCAAAAGCGGTCAAATTTCGAGTCAAATGAGGGCCCGCATCGAACTGAACAACTTTCGCCATAGAACCACCCGCCCAAACTTGCTGTGTCGGATTTATATACTTGCTTTCTCAACCGGAATTTAAACGACAGACATAGGCCCAACACACATATTATCCCCTTTTGTGCGGAGCATTTTTGTTACTTGTATATATATATATATATATATATATATATATATATATATATAGTCAATCGGGAAAAAAACGCCATTTTTTCAAACTTTTGGACGTGGAAAACTCATTGTTTGGAATTTTGGGAAAATTCTTGTAGTTTGAAGAATGGCAACCCCTACGGATTATTTTCATGTATTAATGACTCCTCTAGACTGTAGCAATAGAGAGTACTTTGTGATTTATTTCCTGGGGAAAAAAAGCCAAAATCGGGAAAAAAGCCAGTCATCGGGAAAAAAAGCCACTTTGGTCGAAGCATATCCTGAAGGCGTAGACCAATTCTGAGTGTTCCAACGTGTTCAGCGTCGCTAATTTACTCTAGATTTGTTGTTTACCGAGGCAAATTGCCTTCGTAAAGCATTTAATAGAACTTTTTAGTTTGCAGCATAAACTGGCTAGGTTTCATCAAATATAACGTAACCATACAAATTTTTTAGAAACTTGCTAAAACGAAGGCTAACCACAAAATAGTGTTTTCCAATGAATTCGTAATGCTCTTTTTGGCCAAATATGCCAGTTTCAGGATGAAATGTGGAGTGTAGCGGTCAAAACGACTGACGTGACATATTAGTCCAAAAGTTGCTCATTTCAGGGACTGTCCACCTAAAAACGGTATTGCTTTGTAAAACTTGAATTGCTGATTATTTTCATAATAGTTATCATGCCAGAAATCCAGAAAAACTGCTCACTATGGGTCTCGCAAGCGACTGGCTTTTTTCCCGATGGGTCAAAATCATCGGGAAAAAAAAGCCACACCTGCCCAGAGACAACGTGACATTCTGAACTGTTTGCAATTGTATGAGGATAAAGCCAGACATGTTCTCTCTTGATTGCAATAGAAATTATTCAGATAGCGCTATTGACGCTAAAGTTATGAATTTTTGAAACATTACCGGTTTTCCGCCTTTTCAGGAACAAAATTTTCCAAAAAATGTCGACCCCGCCGTTGACTATAGAGGAGAGCTAGAAAGCTAAAAATCGGCGTGTGGGCTTATATTGAGGTCGCCATTCTACACGCCAAATATTACTGCAATAGCTTCACCCGTTAGGCCACAGCAGTCGTGGCTTTTTTTTCCCGAAATTTTGACGTGGCTTTTTTCCCCGATTGACTATATATATATATATATATATATATATATATATATATATATATATATATATTTCGTGCCGTGCCGGCCGAGTGGTTAAGGCGTTCGACTTTGGATCCGATAGTCTGAGGTTCGAATTCCCGCCGCCACAAGGCTTTCACAAATCCTCTTGAGCAAGGGACTAAGCACATATCGGTTCGCCGTGGGCTCTAGCCAACCCAGCTATCCATCCTTAGTTGGTCGGTAAATGGGTACCACTATGTGGGAAGGTAACAGGAGACCGTGTAGGGCATCTGCCTTGAGGAGCTGGCCCCTCCTCCACGGTTGTAGTCATCATTCGAGGTGACACTCCTGGCTCAAGGGCTGTGTATCCGGGGATGAGCACCGGCACCCTAGACCCTGACAAGGGTAGGAGAATTCTCCGGGGGTTACCTTTACCTTTTTTACCTTTTTATATATATATACACTATTGACGACATTTCGTGAAAGTTGGAGACAAATTTATTGATAAAACTGATAAAAACGTGTATAGTCAATCGGGAAAAAAGCCACGTCAAAATTTCGTGAAAAAAAGCAACGACCGCTGTGGCCTAACGGATGAAGCTATTGCAGTAATATATGGCGTGTAGAATGGCGACCTCAATATAAGCCCACACGCCGTTTTTTAGCTTTTTAGCTCTCCTCTATAGTCAACAGCGGGGTCGACATTTTTTTGGAAAAATTGTTTCCTGAAAAGGCGGGAAAACGGTAATGTTTCAAAAATTCATAACTTTAGTGTCAATAGCGCTATCTGAATAATTTCTATTGCCAGTCACTTGCGAGACCCATAGCGAGCAGTTTTTCTAGATTTCTGGCATGATAACTATTTTGAAAATAATCAGCAATTCAAGTTTTACAAAGCAATACCAATAGGTGGACAGTCCCTGAAATGAGCAACTTTTAGACTAATATGTCACGTCAGTCGTTTTGACCGCTACACTCCACATTTCATCCTGAAACTGGCACAATTGGCCAAAAAGAGCATTGCGAATTCATTGGAAAACACTATTTTGTGGTTAGCCTTCGTTTTAGCAAGTTTTTAAAAAATTTGTATGTTTACGTCATATATATTTGATGAAACCTAGCCAGTTTATGCTGCAAACTAAAAAGTTCTATTTAATGCTTTACGAAGGCAATTTGCCTCGGAAAACGACAAATCTAGGCACTGGCGGATCCAGGATATCGTGACGGGGGGCGGTAAAATTTTTTCGAGGGGAGTTTGAGGGGGGCGGAGCCCCCCAGAGGTTGAAGAAATTTTTTGTTTTTGCAATAAAATCGGTCGTCGGATCTTTAATTCTTTTCATACTGAAGAACTGAGAAAAGTTTTTAAAATTCTTGCCAATTTTAGGCAAAAATGGTAATTTTCTCCGAAAAATCGGATGCATTTTAAGCCTTTTCTTCATAAATGCAATAAATATGCAGTTAAAAAGGTGGAAAATTCGCGCCGACGGCGCGAATTTTTTGTTTTTTTGCCCTTTTTCCTCTTTCTCTCCTTAATTTTTCCTACCTTCGAATCGCGACGGGGGGGCGGCCGCCCCCCGCCCCCCCTGGATCCGCCCCTGAATCTAGGGTAAATAAGCGACGCTGAACACGTTGGAACACTCAGAATTGGTCTATGCCTTCAGGATATGCTTCGACCAAAGTGGCTTTTTTCCCGATGACTGGCTTTTTTCCCGATTTTGGCTTTTCCCCAGCAAATAAATCACAAAGTACTCTCTATTACTACAGTCCAGAGAAGGCATTGATACATGAAAATAATCCGTAGGGGCTGCCATTCTTCAAACTACAAGAATTTTCCCGTAATTCCAAAAAATGAGTTCTATATACACGTCCAAAAGTTTGAAAAATGGCGTTTTTTCCCGATATATATTTCTCGCAATAGGGAACACTTCATGCCAAAAATTTGGACATTTTTGAAGAATTCTGCAAAATTTACCCGAAAACACCCAATTGTAGGCCCAGCCCAGACTATAGCAAGCTTAACAAAAAATATTAAAATTTGGTTTTTTGGCTGCAACTTTCGCAAAACTAAACCAAATGGATTACTTTGAGGACCCATGGACATGCCTTGGGCTAAGCTTTAAACCATCCCAGTTTCATTGCTCTATGACCTACCAGGAAGTTGCAGTAATCGACAGTCTGTGATTTTTTATTTGTTAAGGTTTTAACAAATAAAAAATCACCCTTTAAGAAAAAACAATCAGTGGCGGATCGGATCCCAGAGAGCAGCTAAAGTCTGACCAAAAAATGTAGAAAGCGAAATTGTTTGCTTTATATCTCGTAAACGCTTCAAGATAACTGACATTAATTATATATTTTCTGAACCGGAATGATGAGATCTTTCTTCTCGTGAAAAATTTTTTTTGAAATTTCCCGTGCGATTTCAAAGGGTGCCGCTTTTATATATATGTCCAGAAGGATTGGTAAATGCTACACCCACGATTTTTTCAGGAAAATTTTCCCCTTGCCCGAATGTCCTACACACCAAATTTCAGCTTTGTTGGTTGAAAATTGCGTGAGTTATTCCATTTTTTAGATTTTCAAAATCCTTTGATCTTTGTCGCTTTTTCGACTTTGAATGGTTGTTACTCGCCACTCGCTCAACGAAAAAATTTTTTGATTGATTTTCAGGACCGCCTGCGTGTCCGCTTTCATCTGATATACGTGGTATTTCAAAATTTGAAAGTGTCGATTTTTCGAAAAATACCACTTTTTTGACCCAAAATTTCGGCAAAGCGAATCCAGCAAAAGTGAATAAAAATAACATAATCGTAAAGTTCATTATGAGCTGAATCCAACGATATAAAGTTTTCGTGGCTACGACTTATATTGCGCCAGCAATCAATTTTTAAACATTTTCCTTATTTCAGCTGGTTTTTGCTAGTTTACGCTGGTTCAGGTAAATCTAGGCGGCAACATCAAAGGAAGCCAAAAACCAGCTTGAAATAAGGGAAATGTTTAAAAATTCATTGCTAGCGCAATATAAGTCATAGCCACGAAAACTTTATATCGCTGGATTCAGCTCATAATGAACTTTATGATTATGTTATTTTTATTCACTTTTGGTGGATTCGCTTTGCCGGAATTTTGGGTCAAAAAGTGGTATTTTTCGAAAAAATCGACTTTTAAATTTTGAAATACCACGTATATCAGATGAAAGCGGACACCCAGGCGGTCCTGAAAATCCAATCAAAAAATTTTTTTCGTTGAGCGAGTGGCGAGTAACAACCAGTCAAAGTCGAAAAAGCGGCAAAGATCAAAGGATTTTGAAAATCTAAAAAATGGAATAACTCACGCAATTTTCAACCAACAAAGCTGAAATTTGGTGTGTAAGACATTCGGGCAAGGGGAAAATTTTCCTGAAAAAATCGTGGTTGTAGCATTTATCAATCCTTCTGGACATATAAAAGCGGCACCCTTTGAAATCGCACGGGAAATTTCAAAAAACTTTTTTCACGAGAAGAAAGATCTCATCATTCCGGTTCAGAAAATATATAATTTATGGCAGTTATCTTGAAGCGTTTACGAGATATAAAGCAAACAATTTCGCTTTCTACATTTTTTGGTCAGACTTTAGTATCGTTTTCTCATTAGTTATGGATAGAGCGAACTAAATAACGTATTTAGAACCCGAAACCTCTAACGTAATGTTCTAACTAGGGCAAATTACCCCGCCGAGGTCGTAGTGGTCGGTCACTGATGGCGCTCGACAGCGTCCAGAATGAAGTCTGGTTTCTGTAAAATGCAGTTTTAAAGGCTAAAATTTTGTTTTTTCGTGTTTGAGAGTGATTATAACTTATTTACAAGCGTTTTGGCAGAGACACTTAGGACTTCGTTTGTTGGTGGAATATGACCCCACAGTCACGTGACTTCTGCCGGACCCTTCCGGACCCTCCAGCTACAAACTGGACAGTCCGATATGGTTATAAAGATCTCCTAGGGGGTTTTCTCGTGCGTAGAATTCAAATCTGGCATTAGTTTTTAGGTAACTATAGTCTGATATTAACTTCTGGAATCACGTTTACCGTCGGACGGTTCAGGCCCGGCTGGTAACCAGGTTTGACTACCAGAAGTGTCAGGCAACCTCAAAAACAACGGCTATAAGGGTTTTCGTGGTCACTGAGCTCGAATTTGGCGTTAGTTTTGCTCTAGCTGCTGTTCTGACATCAGTAACAAATTATTAAATTGATTTTTTATTTGTTAAAATTTTAACAAATAAAAAATCACCTACCCCAGGACAGTAGTAATAGGTCCGCACCACACGTAGTTCGTGGAGGAGGTGGTGGTGTGAAGAGGCCGGGAGGCCCGGAGGCCGGGAGGCTCTGGAGGAGGTGGTGGTGTAAAGAGGCCGGGAGGCTCTGGAGGAGGTGGTGGTGTAAAGAGGCCGGGAGGCCCGGAGGCCGGGAGGCTCTGGCGGAGGTGGTGGTGTAAAGAGGCCGGGAGGCGCTGGAAGCCGGGAGGCGCTAGTCCGGAACCACGGTCAAATTGACTTTAACTTAAAAATTGTCAATTTTCGCCGGGAAAAGTTTATCTAGGGGGTTTTCGACCATGTAGAATTCAAATACGAGCTTAGTTTTCCTCTGCAACCTAAGCTCCGCGCTGCAAGTGACCCATGACCGGAACCATGGCTGACCCAAGCTTAAATTTGAAAATTGTTTATTCTTAACGGGAAAAGTTTATCT
>JASAND010015433.1:0-16710 GCA_030248195.1 Trissonchulus latispiculum | reverse complement strand
ATACACACAAACTGTTAACCTAGTGGTCAAACAAAATAGGCTCCTCCTAGAAAGAAGTTTTCCTGCCGGGGTTTGTGGCAATCTTGACTAAAATCATCTGGCATTTTCGGTCAATTTTGCCGTTTGTCATTGGAACTTTGTATTAACCAAAAATTGATTTGTTAAAAAATGCTGGACTTTGCCCAAAGGTTTCATGATGCCACAGTATCTTGTTAGTGATAATGCAAGTGGTAATTTTTAATTTATTTATAAACCATTTGTTTCGTTTTAGTTATGTGAAAACCTATCTATTGCCTGACCGAACTGTGCATTCAAAGCGAAAGACAAGAGTGAAACGAAATACACTAAATCCTGTGTTCAAGGACTTTGTAAAAGTAAGCAGTGGTCTCAAATTTTCAGGTCATTCAAAACATTTAATGAACGACAAAAGGCTTTCCAAAATAACTCTTGCCAATAAAGAGCGTCTGTATTTTTAATTCTTTCCCACATACATTCTTTCTGGAGACTCGAATTAAATGTTAAATTTAGTGTTAAATTTAACGAATGTTAAATTTAGACCAAAGCTTCAGAAAAGCAGTTAATTACGTAGTAATTATTAATGTGTATTATGATAGCATCCTAATAGTTGATTATAACATTTATCTTTTTTGCCCAATTCACTACACCTTATCTGACATTAATTTCTTTCTATTAACATTATACATGTCATGATGATGTCGTACAGGCGGTTTCCAGACGTGTTCAAGGCAATTATAGTTACAAGGTCACAGCTGTTACAAGACTGTACGTAATTGTTGACTGACCAAGTGACAGTTAACCCATTCATTGTCAAGATATATATCTGGTTCACTTTTCGGCTTGCTGCATCTGAGCCCAGACGTAGGGATTTCGCAGTAGGTTTCTCTTGCCCTGGGACATCTGTTGCCACATTAGGGGATTTCGCAGCAAACCTCGTTTCTGCTCTTCGCCACTGTCAAAGAGGCCCTGATAGATTTGGGGCTGATAGGCCAGTCCGGCCCGTGTTCGCGGTTTCTGTAGAAGGGTCGGATTTCGCAGGAATACCCGTTTTTGTGCCTCTTGAGCCCAGAGTAGACAGCAAAGACTAGCCAAAACCAGGACCATAAATTGCGGAGATGACATGACGGTTAGATTATAGGAAGAGTAGGCTCTAATAAATAAATAAATATTTAAGGTCTGCTCTGGATCCCCTTTTCGAGTAAATTCTGAAAAAAGTTAAATATCAGCAGCATGTTAGCACGAGTTACATATTGATAATTTGATTCAGAAGAAGTATATACAACCTATTTTCTGGTATACTGGAAAAAGTGTCTCATCTACTCAGAGATAAGGAGGCTACAGAAATAAGGACGTCACAGTTCATCATTGCTTGCGTAATGAGATTTAAAATTAAATATATATCTCACGAGCTTCGGCCCCCAAAAAAGATTTATTACTTCTAATATAGGAAATTAGTCTTCCTACTTTATCACCGACGAACCTGCGCGGTTCTGCGGCCTTCTATAAATATAGATTAAAAACATTAAAATTAATGGCAGTGAAATTGGATAATGAAAAATTATTTTGCGTTAGTTTTTTCTATAATTTTCTTTCCCCCTTTGTATATAATTAGAAACCAAAGTGTCTGATCTTTTTACGTAACACAAAAACTGCTGTTTTGTGGGATATGTCAACGTAAAAATGCCTTATAGGTAGGACTGAATTCTTGTGACTGTAACTTGTTTCGGGTCTTTCCCATTATCCCCCCACAGTAGAGATGAGGACGAGCCGGACTTTTCCGGCTCGGCTCGGCTCGCGAGAAAGTGAGGTCGGCTCGGCTCGCGGTCATACCCGGCTCGGCTCGGCTCGGAAAAATTTTGAAAGTGGGTCGGCTCGGCTCGACTCGCTAAGCTTGAAGTTTTAAATTCGCCATATTGCATGAAATTTTTTATGTTGTTCCTTGTTGTCTTGGTCAAATTTATTAACGAAGTCGTAACCAACCAGTTATGATTACAAGTTAAGATATATCTTTAGCCTCTCAAGATCATATTATATGCTAGAATACTAGAAGCAGTTACAATGCCCCAGGTATACTAGATCCAGGTATAATATCCTGGGTCCCTCACCCAACCTCTCTGTCCTCCGGGTTGCCCCTGGCCAGGTGCTGGACTTCTTGCGGGATAGTGGTCTGGTTGCTTAATCAGGCCGCCGTTTATGGATATCCACAACGACCACCAAATCAACAACAACAACAAGCAGTTACAACTTTTTCGCTATCTGATAAAACAAAATTACTAAAAATACCCAAAAAACACGGAATAATGGAATTTACAGGTAAGATTTTTATGAAACCAAAACTGAGACGAAAAAATGAAATAAATCAAAAGTTTTTCTTATTAAAAGTATATCAATACCATACACAAGTTGGCGTCAAGGACAGCCTAATATTAAGATTAGCAATTGCTTGGAAGGTATCGAGAAAGCTAAAGAAAATTATTGGCAATTATTATTAGTCGTCACTGAAATTATTGGCAATTTTACTTAAACAAGTTCGAAAATATAGCAGGGAAATTTGTCAAATTACTATTTTTTGTTGGGGTCGGTTCGTTTCGGCTCGGCTCGGAGCTTCAGTTCTCCGGCTCGGCTCGGGAGAAATTGCTGCCGGCTCGGCTCGCGAGCCGACCCGAGCCGAGCTGAGCCGAGCCGCGAGCCAAAATCTTCATCTCTACCCCACAGCTCCGAAGAAGTACCGAAGAAGCAGAATTTGACTGATTGGGTGGAAATTTGGTAGGGGTAGGTTTTCGGACTTGCTGATTTCAAAAATGCAAAAATTTTTAAAATTTTAAAATGTTTAAATTTTAAAATTTTAGTTTGGTAAGGAGAACCGAAAATTTTTGAAAAAATTTTGCGGAAAACTTGCTTGCAGGGGTTTTCTGGGGTGCTGATCACTAATCTGAAATAAGTTTTTCGTTTCAGCTTTTCGTTCCCCTTGATCCCCTTTACCAAACTACAATGTTAAAATTTAAAATTTTTTTAAAGTTAAAATTTTTACATTTTTGAAATCAGCAGGTCCCAAAACTTACTCTTACCAAATTTCAACTCAATCAGTCAAATTGTGCTTCCTCGGTACTTCTTCGGTGCTGTGGGGGGGATAATGGGAAAGACCTCTTGTTTCAGTATCTAGAGGAGTTACAATTAAGCCCTTTTAGCTTTGATAAATTTAAGGGGGGGGGCTACGAACGGGTTGGCACGACATCGTCGGAGAGAGCTACTCTTGACCGATCTTGTCACTTTTTACAACAAATGTTTATTGCTACAAGTACTAAATATTAAAAGTATTCCGGCTTTCGAGCGTTGCTTCCTTCTTCAGCAATAGCAGGTCAAAGTTTGAAATTTGGCAAAAAGTTGCGAGGTGACCGTGCGCCGTTGTCGATCTAATAAAATTGGCAGCCCCTAGCCTAGCCCAGCTTTTTACCAATTATTAGGCTCTAATTGGGGCAAACTGTGGGTAAGTTTCGAGGGTTTTGGTTTTCTGGTTAGTGTGCTAGCAAAGTTTTCGTTAAGAAATAACCCTTATTTTTAGGCCTGAAAAGAAAAATGGGGTCAAAAAATTTTTTGTCTCCGATTTTGCCGAAAAGGTGCTTATAGGGGTTATTTGACCTGCTGAATCCGAATATGAAATCCGTTTTTCGATATTACGCTTCCTTCGTGCAGTATGCGCTTACAACTGTCTTAAAGCTTTTTGGAGCGATCGCCATCCATACTTCGGGAAATCAATCTAGCATTTCTAAGCTTTGGAGCGATGTTTAGTGATCTAGCTTTCTGCACATTATGGTACACTCACTGGCCTATAATGCGCAAAGTTTCAGCCGATTCTGCCACAGTACTTTGGAGTAATTGACTCACATCTTCGAAATGGCACCAAATAACAGCGACAATATCGATAATGTAATCTAGCACTGCGAACGCAGGGATTAACGAAATCACGTCATTTTCACACAAGTTAAGCCAGATACTTGGAGTATTAATTGGAGCAAAGTTGGGCTCATTTGGTAAACCACAGCTCATTAGACGTTAGTTAACCTCCACCCGTATAGACCTACAACACCCAATTTTTCGCACTTTGATTGTATCTCACAGAAAAGTATACATTAATCTAAGGATTATTTTACACGATATCAAAGCACTATATGTTAGAACTATTTCTGGAAAATGTGGGTACCGTACCTTGCGCAAAGCGATCAGGGCGAGGCGAAGTTTGTGTATGTGTCATGTCGAGCTTTGGACCGACAGCACCAACTTCTGATGGCTCCACAGCACGCTACGCTGCATGGAATTCTTTCAAACTTTAAACTATTTTACACTAAACCTAATACTATTATGTGGTAAAAGACTAGCTAGCTTTTCCAACATTGAACTTTTAGTGTTATTCGTAGCCCCCCCCTTAACTCGTTTAAACTAACTTTCGCCTAAATAGGGCCTTAGTAAAGTTTTATTCCTATTAACATTGTCTTTGAACTGGTGAGGCTTAGTAGAATATATTGGTCACTGTTTTGTTGAAACTTGTATGTCTAGCACTTGGAAATAAAGTTATCAACTCTGGCATTACAGAAAGGCTATATTGTTGTCCTTAAAAGTCTGCAAGGACCACGAATATGATTGTTACTCAAGACCTGTAACCAAAATATTTTGGAAAAAAAGATATTTATTATCTACTTGGCTGCTACCCATGTGTGTAACACGCAAAGACTGAGTGGGGGAGTGTGGACTATAGGAGAGACATTTAAAAACTCCTACAACTTTTGTCGTCATAATGTGAAAATAACCTACCTACTGTGTTCGGATATCCGGTCTTGGCTTGGGGTCGGTCTGAAAGATCTGCCTAATGGAGGGGTGGATGTGCGCACGTACAAAAGCTTATTCTTATCTTAACACCAGAAATAAGATTTAAGTATATAAGTAACTCGTCGCCTTTTGTCGTCACTTTTTCTTCACATTTTAAGGTGCTGGTATCGCTTTGTGTAAATTTGACCCTATAGGCTTTATTTCTTTATGAAAGTGGATGAAACTTTCCAAATATACTATTTCGGTGCTCTTTAACATTCTGGGACCAGTCCCGCATTTTTAGGTGCAAAGATAAGAAATTTTTGGTTTTTGCCATTATTCTCTCAGTACATAGTCGAGACACCGGATTGGTTGGTATGGCTGGATAGAGGGCACAGAAATGAACATTTTTGCTTTTACAACTGTTGAGCTATCTCTAGTGGTTAAGTCAGTATAAGCAAAAAACGATTTTTGGGGTCCAAAAATGGCCGTTTTCGAGAAAATCAGTTTTTTCAAAATTACTGCCAAATCATATGGACAATTTCGGTTTACTTATACTCGATCGATACACAGTCTCATTGCACATTTTATCAATGCCTATTAGCCGGAGTTTGTTGCTCTAAGCTAGAGATTTGGCAGAAAAACGATTTTGGCAAAACTGCGATTATTTTGTTTTGAACATCGATTTCTCAAAAACTACCCAATCGATTGGCGTGATTTTTGGCAGGATGAGAATTCGCACTATTGCGGAGGGACATTTTTCTTGGTTTGAGCTAAAACATCTCCAGTTTCGAAAAAACGCAATGCAAAGTTGCGAAATTTCGTCTCACCGCACATTTAGTGGATTTTCTTGACCGTTAAGACCTGCTGAGCCAAATTCAAAAAAATGTCCCTCGGCCCACATGTCCTTTAGAGAACAGCACATGAAAAAGTTTCGGCCGATTCCACAGTTTTGAGAAATCGATGTTCAAAAATTTTTGGCCTGTATTCTTCCTGTAAGATGTTAGTATGTCAGTCAATTTTTGCTATTTTTGCCAATTTTGCTAGTTTCGTACTTTTATGAGAATCTACATATTATAAGCTTTAAAATGATGTATAAAGCTCTTTCCAACTCGCAAAATTGCGAAAGTTATAGCGTTTCAAAATATACCCACAAAAGCACTGCACAAAGGGATACCAGCACCTTAAGAATGGCTCGGTGCCATATCATTTATTTCTCAACTCTCTTTCTGAACTAACAATTATCAGCTTCCATTATCAATAGAGGCTGCCCCCCCCACTAGAGATGAGGATTTTGGCTCGCGGCTCGGCTCGGCGCGGCTCGGCTCGCGAGCCGAGCCGAGCCGAGCCGGCAACACTTCCTCCCGAGCCGAGCCGAGCCGAGCCGGAGAATTGAAACTCTGAGCCGAGCCGAGCCGAGCCGACCCTATTGAAAAATTTTAAGTTCACTGTAATTACTTGTGAATTTGTTCAAACAAAATAGCCAACAAATCCTGTTTTCTGTTTTCAACTTTGTCGTCTAATTTTCCGTTTTCCTTGTCTTTATTCATATCTTATGTCCACGCCAACTTAGTTTAAACGTTAGGCTGTGCTTGAAGTAAACTTATGTATGGTGTAGTTAGAAAGAAACATTTTGACTTATTTCAACGTGTCATATTTGGTAAATATTACAATTAAAATTTGCATTGTCCTACTACTGCGGCTTTGGGTTTTTGTAGTAATTTATCACATAGCAGAAAAGGTTGTTAAACTTCTGATTATATACCAGAAATACTTACTATTAATTTAGAGTTTAAAATTATTTTGCGTATTTACAATTGACTACGATTATGGCTACGATCGGCAGAGAGCAATTAGAGGATTTGAACTTTTTTTTAGATTTAAAAATAATGCAAAAGAATTCTGATTTTCATTGTTCTCAAGCATTTTGCAATTTATCAGATTATGCCTTTTCTAAAGACTGCGGAAAACAAAACTTTTATTTCTGATTTTTTCGGCGTTTATCCATGGCTCCTTTCCATATTGTATACATAGAATAAAATAATAAATTTTATGCAAAACAAGCATGAATGGGTGCCCGCCCACTTTCGTAGAATATATATACATTTGCCAAATATCAATATAATTAAACCTTATAATCGTGGACTCTGCAGCTCGCAGTGTCTCGGCAATAATGGAATTTTGGTGATTCACGCTGATACACAAAAACTAGACAGCTGTTTTCAGGCCTTTTGTCTTAGACAACGTCGAAAATCCACAATTCGGTGCAATTGGTCAAATTTCAAATTTCAAGCTGGGCGAGCCGAGCCGAGCCGAGCCGACCCACTTTCAATATTCTTCCGAGCCGAGCCGAGCCGAGCCGGGTATGCCCGCGAGCCGAGCCGAGCCGAGCCGACCACATTTTCTCCCGAGCCGAGCCGAGCCGAGCCGGAAAATCTCGGCTCGTCCTCATCTCTACCCCCCACTGTCGTGAACTGAGTAGCTAAATTAAGGGTTAATAAAAGTAGCAAAAAGTTGGAAATTGTTGTATATACCTTAAATACCTTACCTTTAACTTAGGGGGGCACAGCTACAAAAGCACTGTTAAGTATGTTGTGCGTGCCTGATCTATTTATTACAATTGGAAGGAACTGTACACACCTGGTCTTAATGAAAGATACCGGCTTTGCTTGCTTGCTTGCGTGTTCTGTTCACGGGTCACTTGTTTGCATAGGAGTATGCGGTTTCAATTTCTGAGAAAATGTGAGTAGTATACACCTCTTCTAGAGTGGGTGCTGTGTAGTCCCACGCCTTGAATTTCTTGCTTATTAATAGATAATTGAGTAAGAATTTGTGAAAAATTTATTGTGTAGTTCAGTCTCGCCGTATTATATACATCACTAACCACATAAGTTTACTGTATAAGAGAAATGTCGTATTAGTTTAGTTGTGTAAGTTCAAAGAACATGCAAGATCTACTGACCGTGTGCAGTCATAAATTGTACAAATACTTAGTGGCGGCCGGCAACAATATTTATCCTGTAATTCTAACTAAAGTCAATTCACTAGTTCCTAAAATGTGGAGTGGGGTGGGATGCTTCTGTTTAGACTAAAAACATTATATTAATGAGTAGATGAAAGATAGAAAACCCTGAGAGCTCAGCTTTTGTAGCGCATGGTTGAATGGTTCCAGAGTCCGCATTGTTGTAAGACGTTCCACTGCTATGAGCTAAAATCGTTACTCTTTACAGTGTGACATGTCTAGTGCTTGCTCAAGTGTTACAATTACGTAGGCTGTGCATGATACTTTAATTTCCTCGTCTGAAGCGATACATCATCCTACCATTGATAAAATTTGTATGATATATTGAGTCTGTCTAATAGGTCATATTCTGAAACTCAAGTACTGCTCAAAAGCGGTTGGCACTACAAAATAAACAGTAGGATAAAACTTTAGGTTCACATGACAAAAATTCAGGGCAATTTTTTATATTCTAGTATGAGTATACAACTCTGATCTAAGTAATAAAATTGTCCACATAGAATGGAGGTGGGGCTTTTAGACCTCACCAGGCCAGGATTACTTATTTATTTTCTGTCTTATCTGTCCTCTGACATTGTGCAATAAAAGATTACAGCTCAGTCGTTGATTGACAATGAATTTTTCAGTATATATATTAATTATTTGACCGCTGGGACACAACAGGACTGAGGTTTGGCTCGTCAACCATGTATACATAAGTAGATCTCATCTCGGATTTATGAACTATGGTTTAAAAATTGTTGTTAAAAAATTCTCAGGGCCGCTTCTGCTCATAACGATTTCATGGAAGATCCATTCTTTTTGGAAAACTGTAGATTCACCTAATTGCAAAACATGGACTTGTATTATACTTAACCAGTCATATCCAAAAGGCATGTGGAGCAAAGAGTGTTCGTGCATATGCCGGCCGATACACCTACATCTAAGCTTGGATTACGTAACCTCTTTGTAAAGAAGCCAGCGGCAACTGTAATTACTTTACACGTTTGAAGTAGTTCATTAGCCAATGTAGCTGTAACTTAACTAGCGCCTATACTATTCATGAAAATTGAAGCTAAAACGTTTGACGGTTTCCTTTGTGGTAAAGCTATACAAGAAATTCTGTACGTATTGAGCAGAGACATCAAAATGGTGTGTAATTTTCTGATTTCAAAAGACACGTTTTATCGTGACTGAAAGTTAAGAAATTAACCCAAGTTCATTTTAGATTAGTGTGAACTAAGTCTGATATTAGAAACAGCTTTATCAGTTTCAGAATTAATGATAGTTATAAATTGGTTGCTACCAGCTGTAGAGCGAAAGCTTTTGCTGAAAAATTGTTGTTCAACGTGAAAAACTGATATTGAGCTTTAATTTAATGGTCATCTAAGAAATGCTTTATGTTAAAATTGTCAAATATGAGAGAAATAGTAGAAACAATAACATAGAAACAGTAGAATAGAAATAACAAATGGTAGAAAGAGGTTACAACAGTTGTGTAAGGGAGGTCGTTAGTTTTACAGTTCTCCTTTTCTAAACTTCATATCAAAATACTTCATTCACATTAGATCGTTGCCACTTTCTTTAGAGCTTACAAATACTGTCATACTTTTTTGAATAGCCTTGATTAAGCTATATAATTTCCGCTTTAGTAATGCTTGTTGCTGTAATACATCTTCGATTATATACTCTCTCAATTTTGCCTACAGAATATATAAATATCTTTTGCGTAATGGGCACCGGATATTTTTTCATATCCGGATATCCGCCTTTTTGCGTTAACGGATATCCGGTTATCCGCCTATTCCAAACTTAACTTCAAGAAAATTTTTCGATTTTGCAGTTAAATTTTCAATTTTTCTGTGAATTTTTCGGCAGGCTGTGAATGTCTATCATGCAACCAAGCCGCAACCTTCGTTTCAAAAATATTTTCAGAGGAATTTTTGAAAAATGCTTTAAAATTTTTGAAATTTTTGTCAAAAATTTGCCAATTTTTTATTGTTTTGACTGAAGTGTACACGGATATCCGGATATACGGATATTTTTCTCAAATCGGATATTATCCAGATATAAAAATTATCCGGATGTCCGTATATCCAGTGCCCATCACTAATAATGATCCTGCAAACTAAGTTCATTGGTTTTTTGGTTATTGTTATGTCCAATATTAATTTTAGTATGTATATAATTAATTATATAATTATAATTATTATTATGGGTTAGAACACAGGCAGCCTTTTCAAATGTTGGAGCAAGAAGTACAATGCTTAGCATCATCGATTCTAATGGAACAAATTTAAAAATTTCGTTCCAAAATATTGAATTTTTAACTGTTATAAAATTTTAAAGAAATTATTCTCTTTAAATTTTGATATCGCCATCAAAATATAAACGCCTTTGGATCATCGAGTAACTATGTACCTAACCACCGACCAGCTTGGTTTGAGCTTTGATGGATTACTGGGCTTTTTTGCTTTCGTGTAAAAAAATAAAAATAATAATAATAAATAATAATACTAAAATAAACTGTTGTTTTTTATTGTTTGTTTTTTAGTATACGGGCGTGACCCGGTCGGAACTGGAGCAACGAATACTTCTGATCTCGGTCTGGCACTGTGATCGATTCGGGCGAAATGTCCATCTGGGGGAGCGGTATCTGGACCTGGCCCAGTATCCTTGGACCTCATCAGACCCTATATGGTTGGCGCTGGTGCCTAAATCTGTAGGTAGACAGTGACAAAGAGTTTTTTCCTAAAATATCAAATGTCGTTCAATCCTGTAATAGGTGGTGGACTACTTGGGCTAATAAAGGGAATGGATAGAAGCGCCGTTCTGCAAAATCTATAAAGGTTTAGCTTTCGTCCAAAAATATTGATATTTCAAAATATGAAAAGTGCGCAAATTTTTTAAATTTTAAGATAAGAATAAGAATTTGATAGATGACAGAAACCTGAGACCTATAGTAAATGATATCACAAAAACTTTTGTTCTTTTTCATCAGTTTGACCATCAAAAGCTAACGGTTAACATTTTTGCATAAATATTACCCTAACGTCCTTTCCCACACAATGAATACAATAGGCACCCCTTTACATTTGTTCTGTGACACAAGACTACAAAACTGCCAGTTTGATGGCTTCAGATCTACAAAGGATATTGGTAGTAGTTTTATCCTATTACAAAAGGTGATACCAATAATAAATGAATGTTATCACAATGAACAGCTGTATACCTTGTTGGGCGGTGAATTTCGTCGTGCCAATGGCAACTGAAAGAGCTACAACGAAGGGAGCCTAATTTCACTGTTTCACATGGTTAAGGCTATGTTGTTGTTGTTGTTGTTGTTATTGCCGGGCTACTCAGCCAAGAGGCTATATGAGGGCGCTAACCCTTGTCTCTCCCCATCAGCCATAGCTAGTATGACTCTCGCTTCGTCGCTTGAATGCTGTCCCACAATGGGAAGCTGGAGCAGACACCTTCTTGGCCTTTCGGCTCCGGTAGTAAGACATCCATTAACTGCGCATACGCAAGGTAGAGGAGCACAGCATCTTTCGACACTCCAAGCCCCGAGCGCAGATGGGGTGGGATCAGAGACAAACCCCGAAAGTTGGGTGGTTAAGGGGGGGGCTACTTGGGTCAAAAATTCGACCCTCTCCGATTTCGCTCAAATTGTGCCCAATGATACTCCTTAGGGTCCTACACATACCATTGAAATTTGACGCGATTTCGTCCAGGAACAAAAAAGTTACAGTCATTCAAAATTTCCAATTCCTATTGAAAATGGCCCAAAATCGGAACTTTAGATTTTTCGCTTCTTGCAACGATAACTTACTCAAATCAAAACCGTTCAAAACATTCTACAGCTCATTTTGTAGCTAAATACAATATCTAAAACTTGTCGAAGAGCTTTTTTCAAATTGCGGCTTTTAACTGTTGTAGTAATTGTTTCTATGAGAGAGCCCTCAAAACACTGAAATTGAAAAATCACGAAGATACGGTTTTCGACCGATAACTTGAAACAGCTACAAAATGGACGTTTGTGTCAAGAAGAAAAGTTGTTTAGAATTGAAAAAGCTATCGATTGATGTAGATATCGTGCATATTTGTAAATTTCGAAAAATTTCGAAAATGTCACATTTTGACTTATTTTTGGGGCTCTCTCACAGAAACAATTACTACAACAACTAGAAGTCGAAATTCGAAAAAAGCTCTTCGACAAGTTTTAGATATTGTATTTAGCTACAAAATTAGCTATAGAATGTTTCGAACGGTTTTGGTTTGAGTAAGTTATCGTTGCAAGAAGCGAAAAATCTAAAGTTCCGATTTTGGGCCATTTTCAATAGGAATTGGAAATTTTGAATGACTGAAACTTTTTTGTTCCTGGACGAAATCGCTTCAAATTTCAATGGTTTGTGTAGGACCCTAAGGAGTATCAATGGGCACAATTTGAGCGAAATCGGAGAGGGTCGAATTTTTGACCCAAGTAGCCCCCCCCTTAAGGCTATCAGAGTATGCAGTAACTAAAACTATGTAGGCTGCTCCTGCAATTAGTTGCTAACACACATACACACATAGTGCTGATGAAAGTGAAAAAGCTAGATCCAGATGGGTTGGAAGTGAAAATGTTATTAACGTAATGACTAGTGTGAACTACTAATTTTGTAGTTAGATAAAAGACTCAAGACCCGTTTCGGTCGAACAAAATTTTAGTTCTGCAGTAATTAAGTACATATGTAGGTGACATTTTCTAATTTCAACTAAGCCTGCTGTGTTGTGGAGTGAACGAACACAATGGTAAGCAGAGATTTGGGTTCCGTACTACAGACCCTACAAATGGGCCTTAGTTACTTAATTCCTGAAATTCGGTACTTATGTATGTAGGTAGAGAGAAAGGGCATGTGCTCCTAATTAACCTAATGGTTGCCTGACTTAGACATGTGATTAGAGCTGACGCTCGTTTAATTACGTCTAATCCCCCCCCCTTTTGCTTATACGTGGGTGAATGTACAACAGGGAAGAAAATTTCCTTACTTAATAATGCAAGGATAATACATATACCTAAGTGACTGTGTGTGTGTGGGCTGGTTGCCTTTCCTTTCACTACTCCAGAATTGCCAGAAGATTCATCACTCTTTCTTGTTTACGTATCCCTCCCTTTGTTTTAAACAATGATTTGTCAATTAGTCAGAGCTCTGGAACGTTCAGCCCTATCTTGTAATGGGGCATTCGGGGGGGGGGGGGGGTTTGAATTTGTATAGTAGAGACTTGTATACTTCCTGCTTGACACTGTATAGCAATCTAGCAATAAGAGCAGTCCAAAGTTGTACCATGTTGACAAGAACATTGTTCCCCCATCAATCAAATTAAAGTTGCGCCTACTTTCCCATTATCCCCCCCCCGTAAAAGTACTAAAGATGCACACTTTGACGGATTGAGTTGAAATTTGGTAGGGGTAGGTTTTCGGACCTGCTGATTTCAAAAATGCAAAAATTTTAAAAAAAGTTTTAAAAATTTTAAAATTTTAGTTTGGTAAGGGGGGACTAAGAGGAACCGAAAAATTTTTTGTCTTCGATTTTGCTGAAAAGATGTATATAGGGGTTTTCATGGTCGTAAAACACGAATCTGAAATCTGTTTTTCGATCCAGCTTTTCGTTAGCTCAGGCTAAGCTTACATCTTAAGCTTAGAACTTTAGCTTATACTGAGCTAACAAAAAGCTGGATCGAAAAACGGATTTCAGATTCATGTTCTACGACCCCGAAAACCCCTATATACATCTTTTCAGCAAAATCGAAGACAAAAAATTTTCGGTTCCTCTTGGTCCCCCCTTACCAAACTAAAATTTTAAAATTTTTAAAAATTGTTTAAAATTTTTAAATTTTTGCATTTTTAAATCAGCAGGTCTAAAAACCTACCCCTACCAAATTTCAACTCAATCCGTCAAAGTGTGCGTCTTCAGTACTTCTACGAAGCCATAGCCATGGGGGGGATAATGGGAAAGACCCCTCCTGTGTACGTATCCTAAATGGGGGTATACACGAACAGTGGTATGAACACTTAGTCATACTGTATATATGAACAAAACAAATTTACAGATTTATTTTGTTGGAACAAAACCTAACCTGCACGCTGTCGGCTTGCCGAAGTCCACCCCCCCCCCCACCGAACCTCCGTTATGAAACCGGGGTCTGCTCTCTTGCGATAGAATGAGAGTTTTAATTCCTAAAATTTAGTTGCATTGCGAATTCATTACATGTTGTACCACGTATGTATGCAAACAATTGCCTGCTCTTGAACCATAATTTTCCCCGACCCCACATTTGTGTTGTTGATTTACCTGCTTTTACCTGTTTGTTTGTTTAGATCAGTGAGAATGCGGTTGGTTCAGGGGCGGACGTGGGGGGTCCTGTGAGCAACGCGGGTGGTCCAGAATCTGGTTTGGGGGATCTGAGAGCAGGGAAACCCGGAGAGTCGGGTGAATTGTGTCTTTCGCTGAAGTTTGTGACAACTTCGCACAGCGGAGGTCAGGTCAGCGGAGAGTTGCACTGTTGGGTTCGAAATGCTCGAAATCTGAAGGCGCCTCGAATCGGTGGCTCTGTTAATCCCTTTATTCGATGGTGAGAAAAGACAAGGCCGATTCTCATGCTTTAGTCTAAAAAAGTTACAGTTTAGTTTGGGGTTAATTAGTTTTTGCAAGAGTTTATCATAGGAATAGTGAGACACTCAGCTCTTCCTAGTGCTTTGAAGCTTGCAAGATGCTCCGCACATTAAGGCCGAAATCTCAGGGGGTACCACTTGCCGTTGTTAACCATATATGCGTTTGAACTTGTACGTGTATAGGCGGACCCTTCCCCCCGAGATCTCGGAGGGGGGTCCCAATTACACGTACAAGTTTGTAAAAGCGTTTAGCTCTTTGCTGATTGGTTGATTTTTAGCTACCGTATGCCGTTAGAAATCAGCCAATCAGCGAAGAGATAAACGCTTTTACAAACTTGTACATGTAATTGGAAACCCCCGCCCAGGTCTCGGGAGGGGGGTCGGTTTAGACACGTAAATTTGACATAAGGTAGGCGATTAGCCAATCAGATGCGTTTTAGTTCAAACGCATATATGGTTAACAACGGTAAGTGGTACCCCCCGAGATTTCGGCCTTAATGTGCCGAGCATCTTGCAAGCTTCAAAGCACTAGGAAGTACCTTTCCTTTATAAACTCTTGGTTTTTGTTTAGCCGTGTTACAATAAAATTTCATTTCAACACATAAAATAACACAAAGAAACATTACATCTAGTTTCAACTCTAACACTGTTCTTTTGCTTTGTTTGGCATTAGTTTTAGTTTTTTTTTTGAATTTTAAATTTGCATTTAACTTTAATTGTTTAGTCTGCTGCTTCCGGATAAGAAGAAGGTGACCAAACAGAAGTCTATGATCATGAAACGAAATCTGAATCCGTCCTGGAATTTCACTTTCACCTATCCCAACATCGTCCAATCCTCGCTGCGACAGTCCAGTCTAGAACTGACCATCTGGGACTATGAACGATTCACTGCCAACAGTTTTCTAGGCGGTCTTAGGCTCAATTTGGGTCCAGGTACGTCTAAAATTGGTCTCGTCCTATTTAGATTCCACGTTGATACTATCAAGAGTTTATAATAGCAAGAGTAAGACACTCAGCTCTTCCTAGTGTTTGAAGCCTTCAAGATGCTCGACACATTAAGGCTGAAATTTCGGGGGCGATACAGCTTGCTGCCTTTGAACTAAAACGCATCTGATTGGCTAATCGTGTAGGACTTCATGCCCTCAAAAACTTTTACGTTAAATTGTCCAAAAATATATACCAGAGGAAAAACCACTGGACTCTACGAATTTATTTGTAATTGTTTTCTGTTTCTGTAGAGTCGGCGGAAGGAACGGATGAGCTGCTCTGGATGGACAGTGATGGGAACGAGCAACAGCTATGGCTCTCCATGTTGGAGTCGCCTGACCAGTGGTCAAATGCTTGTCTTCCGCTCAGAGCTACCATGAAACCATGTCCTTAGGAAAACATGTACTCCCGCCCCCCCCATACTAATATAATAGTTTTACCCTTCACATACCTTGTATCTATTTGTATTTTGTTCAATAATATTGTTTTAACCATTTACTTACATGATAAGTGTGAAGAATCCCAAAACAGCAACTGTTTAGTTTAGTGTTAAACCTGGTGGTAGTTTTGCAATGCAGTGTTTAAACAAGTGAGTTAAATGGGAATCAGTCAAAGCTTAGGGTGATTGGTTTTTTTGGAAGATTAGAATTTTTGTCTATGTACTGTTCGGATTCTTCATACAGTACGGGGATTTTCTTGTATACTTTTCTTTTTATTTTTGCTGGCTAATTTTGGTTTTTGAGTTTATTAAAGATTTTATTTTTCTTGTATGTAAACTGTTGTTAGGATACGGATGAGCGCGGGCACCCGCGGATTGGGTAGGTTATGGATAAAACAGCTTGACCCACAGGTGGATAGTTGGTCACAGCTGGGTCTGTTGAGGCTCAAAGTACTAGACTCCCCTTAAAATAATAATTTTTTCTTATTTTTTTAAATAATAAATCTTCTTAATTCTTAAATCTTCAGTTGGGTTATACCTTTTCCTGCCGTCAAATTTGGTCATATGGTCTCAACTCAAACAATTACCTCGGAATAGGGGTACGGATGTTTTGCAATTATTGGGTGTAACCCACTTCCAGCTCTGTCCTCAGTTTCTTACAGTTAATCCTGTTCGTTTTAAGCGATTACTAGGGCCGCTTTATCTCCTAGTCATATTGACCCACAATAGATTTCAACAGATTGAAATTGATTGGTTGGATAGTGGATGTAATCCAACGAACAGGTGATGGTTCTTTCATTAGGTTCA
>JASAND010015432.1:0-43955 GCA_030248195.1 Trissonchulus latispiculum | reverse complement strand
AAATTTGCGTTAAAAACACATTTGCGCTCTCACAATCACATAAAAGAACCTGCTATTTAGATTTCTGTCTTATGCACCCAGCAGCGCCGCTAGCCCACGCGGCCCCCCACATCGGCAACCAATCAGAAGATTGCGTTAAACACGCATTTGCGTTCTCAAATTATCATGAAAAAGTATGCTATTTTGGTTCTATCGAACCCCGCGAGGCGGCGCTCCGCCATTCAAATAATTGCGTTAAATACACGCTTTTGCGGGCTCAAATTTGCATAAACAGTGCTAACAAAAGAGTCCGCTATTTAGATTTCCATCCTATGTATCCCACGCGGCGCCGCTACACCCTCCACCCACATCAGAGATCGGTTTAGGGGCCTGCTACGTTGTGCTTTTGCTGTCGCTGTTCCTGTTGATCATCTTGAGAACTGTTAACTGTGAAGGTAGGCCTGCAGAAATTTTTATCTCCACTGGAGCCCGAGAAATATTCCCCGGCTGTTACTGTATGTAATGCATGTACGCTGTTGTTATTGTCTTCAGCTTGTCTTCCCCTTAACACATGGCCTAGTATGTTTATTTTTTTAGAGTGAAGAGAAATAGATAAAAATGACACCGTAGGCTTTTAGAAAAATTCGGTTTAACTTTGTTTCTGAGGTTTCATCGAATCTTATCATATAATTATTTCAAAAATTTACAAGCAATACGTCCTGGCGTTATTTGTTTTTTAAATACTCCGCAGACATTTTTCTATTAGATGATGCCATGGTGTTGCAAATTTCTCTATAACGAGGAGCGATTCTATGAAGCAAACAAAAACTATTTGAATCAAATGGTTGCATGCTCCTACATGTTGGATTCCATTTCATTTGGGATCAATGGTTAAATTTCATTATGATCTCAATAGTCGAAGTGGAAGTACTGCTCTTGTGGTAGTCTTTCATATTCACTATCACTTGGACTTTATATCACTACATCATTAACGAAGATTTTGCTAAACATATGAACATACCTGCAGCGATTCCGATTGCATAAGAAATAAGAACACCTGAAACAACAAAATTCAAACGTCTTAAATGGATTATTAGTGGGGTCAAAAATTTGAGCCTTCACCGATCTCGCTAAAATTATGCCCATTAATACTCCCTAGGGCTCTACACAATTCTGAAATGTGAGAGGATTTTGTAGTAAAGCTACAATCACTCAAAATTTCAAATCTTATATTGAAAATGGCACAAAATCGGAACTTTACATTTTTCGTCTCTGGCAACGATAACTTACGCAAATCAAAACCGTTCGGAACGTTCTATAGCTCATTTTGTAGCTAACTAAATACAATTAATACAGCTATGTTCTTATTTAAGTTAAAAGAAAATAAATTTAATGTGAAATATTCTTTCTTTCTATTTTCTCTCAAAAATAATCTTTCTTCTTGCTTTCAACCTGAAACTTAAGCTAGCATCTTACCAGCTGAATTTGACTGACAGCTGTGATGGATTTTCCAGCGGAGGTCACTGTTATGTAGAGAGGTTGTGTTTGCAGTAGTGACAGACACGTGTTTATGCATACGTATAAATACAGGTCAATTAGGTCACACACTTTGCGAGTTTGCTTAACGACGTTTTGATATGCGGCAGTCAAGAGTTACATAACAAAGTTGACCAAAACAGAGAAGAAAGAAAGAAGCTTTATTTGTTTGAAAATATTATTTCTTGCTTCTTTCTTTTTCTTCCAAAATATTTTTCCTTTAATTTCTTCTTTACTTTAAACTTAAATGAGAGCGTAGATGTATTGGGCTGTTGGTGAGGCCGGTGGTGGAGGTGAGGCAGGCCGGTGGTGAGGCCGCGCCCCATAACGGCCAGGCCCTCACTTTATTTTTGGGGGTCGGGCCCAACATGACCCTTGGGCCGGCGTCAGGCACGGCCCCCAAACCGGTCCCCGTCTCGATTTCATGTTAAAAGCATGAAATTTGTCAGTACTAACTAACGTATATATTAAATAAAGGTGTTGGCTATTTTGTAATTTTCAGATAAACTATCTATCAGATAATAAACTATCAGATTACACCCCTATGTGGAATATGCATAGCTTCTTGTAAATGTTAAAAATCATTGTCGAAACAAAGTATTAATCAGAAATCAGTTCTTTTTTTATCAAGGTGTATAGAATGTATGCTGTTTGATAGGATCTATTTTTATACTTCACTCGTAGAAAGGGTTGTGGAAGCTATAGAAGGTTTTGTAGTTTTTTACAGGAGTGATCCTGTGCCGTCAGCAGTTGCAGGCGGAGTGTTTACTAATTTTTACAGACTGTTGAACATACTTGCTGCAAGACATGCAAATATTAAAAATAACAAGAGTTTCCTGTAGTAAATCTGAAGAAAACTGCAGTCATGCTTACACGTTTTCAACTGTACAAGACGAACCTATAATTTTCTATTGACAATATTTAGAACAGGGGTAAGATGGGAGGGCGAAATGATTCTCTTTCGAAATGATTCTGGCAAAGAATACATTCCATTTCTCCTATGTATTCTGATTCCTACGATTTCTTTTTATTCTAATCTATTCGATGTGCCACTGCACTGGTAAGGTTGGTTAACTTGGGCAGGTCGTATTGAAATAGGGTATTGATGTCAGTTATTTTCACAGAGCCAAGAAAAAACGCAGACTTGCAACGTAAGCTGGTAAGCGTATAAAATTATGCAAAAAAGATAATATTTAAGTCATTAAATTCATAAGGAAAATTTTCTAAAATGGGGACCACGGGGGCCAGTGGTGGGGCCGGTCCCCCTGAGCCGGCCTCTCCAAATGAAGCGGCACGGTCCACGCCTCCCCCCCCCCCAATTTGGGGGGCGGGGGACGGAGGTCGGCCCCAGCCCCTCTTTTTTTCGTATTGAGCACAAGCCTATCTAAAACTTGACGAAAACGCTTTTTTCAAAATTCGGTATCTAACTTTAAAGTTTCGGTGAAACTGGCCTAAAAACACAGAAATTGTCAGAAAGATACGGTTTGACCAATAACGGGAACCAGCTACAACCAAATGGATGTTTGTGCAACGAAGAAACTGAAGAAACTTGTTTAGAATTCGATTGATGTAGAGACTGTGCATATTTGTGGAGTTCGAAAAATGTCGAAAATGGCACGTTTTGACAAATTTTTAGGGTTGCCGCGCATAAGCCATCACTACAAAACTAATTTGAGCGAAATCGGTGATGGTCGAGTTTTTTTACATCGGTAAGTAGTCCCTCTTAATATCTATTCCTATTCGAAATTTGACTGTTTTGCAACGTTGAAATTGAGGGTCTGCAACTCTGATGAAATATTGTGAAAGATGTAAACCTAAATAAAAATTCTTTTTGTGAAAAACTTAGTGAGAAAACTTTTGTGAAAGGTCCAGAATCCATGACCAAAATTTTTCATGATGGATCCCCTTAAGTCTCCAGTCAGCGTAACTTTGGTGTCATTAAACACAAACATGCGAGATTAAGGTATTGATAACAAATCCACTAAAGTTTTTTATTAGTGATTTTTCTGCCTGTCTGTGGTCCGCGCGGCCATGTTTTGTTGGCTGGGGGAAGACTGACCTCATGGACACTGTCTTAGGAAGAAGTTATCTTCACAATTTTTCCATAGAATTCTTAAGCTTTAACTATCTTATATTTTGTTATATGTTATATTTTACAATAGAGTTTATGGTAGTAATTCTTAAGTTTTAACTTACCAAGAAAGCAGTTTGACAAGTTCATTATTCCTGCAACATTTGACTAGAGCTAGTAGGTACACTTTTGCAATGCACGAAAGAAAACGAAAGCACTTTTCTGTGAATCTAAAAGTTTAAATCCGCCCAGACATAACAAAACTTTCATCTCGAACCAGATAGGATAAATGAAACAAAATTGTGTTGTGCAGGAGTTGTGTAGAGTTTTCGCAGAAATGTTTTGCAGAAATGTTGAAAAGGTCAGGCATGACGGTAGCACCTTTTGCATGAACTGATCACGTACAGCTACTGTCATATTTGAGTGCAAAGAAAAAGAAATTTTAAAGAAAGAAAGAAAGAAAGAAAAGAAAAGAAAAAGAAAGAAAGAAAGAAAGAAAGAAAGAAAGAAAGAAAGAAAGCCCAATAATTAGAATTTACCCTAGCCAATGTTGTGATATTTGATATGTACCTTTGACCTTTAACACAGACTTTGACATAAGCTTGGATTCTTCCACTATACTACGCACGCATATATGCTCGGCAAGTCCTGTGTATTAGACCCAAGGTTTCCAAAACAAATGTCAGTCAAATGCCTGGACTGACCTTAATATAAAGAAACTTCGTCTCTTGCCCCCTCTTTTCTTTCTTTAAGGAAAGAAAGAAAGAAAGAAAGAAAGAAAGAAAGAAAGAAAGAAAGAAAGAAAGAAAGAAAAGAAAAAGAAAGAAAAGAAAGAAAGAAAGAATCTTTCTTTCCACTAAAATATGACAGTGGCTGTACGACGACAGCATTGGACCCAATTAGCCAGCTCCCCTTAAGGTGGTGCTTCCTTTGGGCATGTATTGTTGGATGACGACACAAATCAGGGTGAAAATTAAAGAAATTTTGTTTAAACATTCGCCACTTGCTTTCAAGGCAATTTTTGCCAAAGTTTGACGGTAGGCAGCAACTGCAGACCTATAACTATATTCATTCGAAATATCTCATTATGCTCTACATTTTTGCTCTTTGAAACAACTTTCTAGCTTCTCTTTCGCGAGATACAGCCAGATATCTTATTTTGGAGTCCAAAAAGTTGTCATTTTTGCAGAAATCAGGTAATGCATTACTACTTAAGTTTACTCAAGCCGAAAATCAAACTAAAGATTTCAATTTGAAGGTCTCACAGAAACCAATTATTTGAGGAATGGTCTTCTTCCAACTGCTATCAAGTAGGTTCGTAGGTTGTTATTATACAAAATGTGGTTTATGCAAAAACATGACCAACTTTTTTCAGCGATTGTGAGGAAATTACTATACCACCTAGACGGCTGCCACTTATCACATGCGCTCTTCACAAAAATATTCAGGGACCCTTTTTTAGTTGCCCCGATTGCTGCTTTCTACAGCCACGCCGTTATTTTAGGGGAAAATTTTCTTTAAATTTTCTTTCACTTTTCTTTTTCTTTTTCTTGCGAAAGAAGAAATTTAGACTCCATTGTCTTTATCTTTATTTAAAGAAGATAGAGTCATTAAGCTGACTCAGTTTCAGCTGTCAGTCAATTTTGTGTAAGCGGCCCAACCTGCTGACCTCTCGCGAAAGGACTCTACCTGCTTTAATGTATGTGGTATATGTTATAAATGCATATGTTACCAGAGTATCAGCTGTCAATCTCACTTTGTGTCTTACCTTTAGAAGAAGCAAAAATAAAGACAAGCAGTTTTTCTTTGTCTTTTTCTTTAAATTAAAGAAAGTCGACGCCAAATTTCTTTTTCCTTTTCTTTATTTAAAGAATTCCTCATTTTCTTTCTTTTTCTTTCCCCTAAAATTCCGACGTGGCTGAAACTAAAGTAGTAGCTTACCAAAGTTGGGAAAGTAGTCAAAATCTATGTTTGGCTTACATTTTAGCTAATTTCTCTATAACGAAGAGCGATTTTATAGTAATTGAAAAAGGGTCCCCAGCTATTTGATAGAGGTATCGTATTATGTAACCTATGTCTCACGAAAAAATTTAATTCAGCCTGCAATAAATCTGAAAAATTGCACTTCTCCAAAAATCCGTTAAAATGTTTTTCGAAATCCAAAATTGGTTTCATTGTATTCACTAAAAAGCTAAGTGTTGATATAAAATCGGCTGCTTAACTCCAAGTAATGAATGAGTAATAGTGGGTCAAAGTTGAAATCTCAAAAAAGAATAGCTAACTTAAATGCTACCAAGTGGATTTCAGCACATTTACGATGAAACGGGGTAACTAAGGCAGATTTTAAAATTCAACAGATCACAGACAATTCATTTCTGGGCCAATCTTGGAGATCTTGGGCTCAAAAGATGTATCATGACCTGGAGAATCCATTTCAAATAGTGCCAGGCACCACGCGACCGTTTTTTTAAAAAATGTTGGGTTGCCTTAGTTACCCTGGGCGTGTGATGTCAAAGGCAAGTGCATGCAAATTATGCTGAATTTGCACTATTATGCTAGTTATCACGCTTCCTAGGTAACTAAGGCAATTTCAAACGTTTTAAAAAAACAAAGGCAAACGTGAGGTGAGAGTTGTCGTATGTTTCTACTGCTCGGGACTGCTGTCCTGGCGATTCAGCATATGTGCAATCTGAATATATAACCCAAACTTAAGTACCGGCCGTGCAAAATTTTTAACAGGTAGGTTATAAATACCCACTTTTTGGCAGTGCAAAAGTACTAGTCGTTTGAGCCCATCAAAAAAATTACTCAGGTGACCGGGGAGGTTAAGTTTGCTTCTAAAATAAGGTACACAACCTCAGCTAATTCATAGAATAGTTTTTAGATGAGCAGCGTGGCTCATACGGCCACGGGGGGCTTTGGCAGCACGTTCCTGAAATCTGCCTTTGTTAGCTTGAGTGCCTTAGTTACCCCAGTTCACCGTAAGTAAGTAGCGCGGAGTTAAGTCACAGCTTCTAAATATTTGCTATAGTAAGGTAAATTGCTGCGATATTCCTATATACAGCAATGCCGAAACTAAGCAATTTATTATTAAGTAAGGTAATCTTAATTAAGTCTATTTAACAACCAAACAGCAGATCGTGGAATCACTACACCCACCGATCCTTAAAGATACCGGGTACGGAAAGCAGGCCATAGGATTCCTCCGTCTCTGGTTTTATATAAGGTTCAACTTTACAATTAAACAATATATCGTGGAATCATGGCACCCACCGATCCTTAAAAACCTGTAGGAATTAAACAGGGGCCATCTGCCGTTTCTGGGCCGTCGGCGCGACCACGTCCAGGACGAATTTACCTAGTGAATGAACACCACAAGTACCCCATTTGAGCCACGGAAGATTTATGCACCTTTTTAGGAAAATTGAATGCATAAGTTTGTCTTTTATTTAAGTTGCAGCTATATTGCATTTGTCAATGATTTACAGTTTATCTGCAACATCATCCAGTAGTCCGTTCAAATGTTTGACATAGAGTTCATTTATATTGTTAATATTGAATATTTCGACAACTCCTCGGGCAAAGCTCAAGTAAAAGACGGCATTGAAGACTTTGAAATTGTCATAGCATTTGGTGACCTCGTCCAGAGTGAAAGGCACCGACTCAGGGGCCATTTTCCTAACCAGAAGCTCATAGTAATATTCCATCAAACGTTTTTCATGGAGTCGTCTTACGTCTGGCTCCAGGTAGAACAGCAGGATCATTGCCACGTCTTCACAGGGCATGGATTTGTGCAAAATCTGAAAAAGTTTATTCACCATTTTATCAATAGCTTTATCTGAATTTTTTGTTTCTGATTCAGATTTTGTTCTTGTTTATTTAGGAAAATTTCATTCTTTCGCCAAGTAAACGGCATGACTGCTTAACGGTAGTCCACAACAGTCATAATGCTTTGGCAGTTAAACGTGCGTGCATACCTGATAGTCAATCATGGCAGCCAATTCATCTGAGGCTTTTCCTGCGCTATTCTTTTGCCACAGAATATTGTTTGGTTGCAAGTCCCCATAACTAAGTACTGGATAATGTCCGAACTTTTCTGGCTCAGTTATCTCTTCGACCATTTGCTAAAAATAATAATTAGAAAAAATCAGAAATATTTAGTTTATTTGTTTAAGGCAAATATCTTCCTGTAACAAAATTGTCCAACGTTAGCAGCGACAGTTGTAAAGCCCGGTTCATGCTTGTATCTATGTCTCTGTCTCTGAGTCTCCGTCTCTGTGTCTCTGTTCTTTTGTGATAGAGACTGATAGAGACAAGATGTTCATAATTAAAACAAGTATCCCCTAAAAGGGGGAATAATTCCGCCGTTGTGCGTAAACATAATTGGCATGTGTCAGACGACTTTACAGTTTTAACTCTGCATCTGTACAATAGGCGTAACGGACACTTTTTTCGGGCCCCCCCCCTCTGGAGGACTCCTCCCCATGATCTTAAAACCTCATTTTGCAGTGAAAATTCCTGGATTACCCATAATTAGAATTCCTGTTATCTGACTATCCATCCTCCAGGATTAGAGAATTCGATGAAACCAAGAGACTACAAAGGATGAGTGAGTGAGACACTCGGCCATCCTTAGTGTTTTAACTTTTTTCAGAAACAGGAAGTCAGAAACAGCCGGCCGGCCGGTTTTTTGAACCAGACAAATACGCGATATTATCTGTAAATACATAAGCAGGACATTTTTTACAAACTTGCAAGCGCAGTTGGGGCCCCCCTTGAACTCAGAAGGTGTCCGCTTATACACGTAAATTTGGCAAATGGTAGACGATTAGCCAGTCAGACGACTTTAGTCCAAACGCACATAAACATATGGTTAACAACGGTAAGTGGTATATGCCCCCCCGAGATTTCTGCCCTAGTGTGCGGAGCGTATTGCCGGCTTAAAACACTAAGGACGGGCGAGTGTCTCACTCATCCTTTATAGACTCTTGGTTTCATCGAGTTTGGATAAAACATTTGGTAGATCGGTGGATGAAACAGTAGTAAAAATATAGATAAACAAAATGAGTAAATGTAACTGTTTCAAGAAAAAATTTTCTACACTTAAAAATATCGCCTAGAGAATAGAATAAAAAGTAACTTCTTATCCGGTGACATGGTCCATTTAACTAGAACCAAGAGTTTATAATACCATAAATGGTATTATACAGTCTTGCTAGAACTGACTCGATGATACAACTATGATACAACGGTTGTAACTCTGATGCACAGCTTAGTTTCTTTTTCTTTGTACTTCACAAATGCTTATGACCTTTGGAACATTTGTTTCTGCTGCAGTCTACATGTATGTTTGTAATAGAAAGCATCCATTGAGTTTAGTCCACATTGCACTACTTATACTAGTGTTCAAGTTTGATCACTGCGTAAGAAAAAGTTTGGGATAACGCTAGTCGACGTGAGAGTGATTGAGGCTGTATTAGTTAGTCAGGTTGTGACCAATAAAGTTCGGCAGTTCAGATGAAGGACAGATTTTCCGCTGCGTTGCCGTATCCTGTAACGTGTGAAGAAACTGGCATCTCATAGCCTCAGAAACCACTCCAGTGCCACTTGCAAAAAAGTAGTATGGCTGGAGAAAACCTCTGATTTGGAAGAACTTTCAGAACCTAATCCATTAAATGGCATGATTAGCTTATATAAAAATTGAACAAGCTCATACAACACTGCTGCCGCATAGAATTTAAACCTGCTTGCTCCCGCTGGTAACCCGAAATAAAAATTTGCTTGCTCAGCTAATTTGCATAATCAGAGCTCCGTTTCTAGTTTAATGTAAATCCGAAACTGCCAAGGGGGGGCCCAAATAAAATCTTTTGCCGAGTTTAAAAAGCAATTTGTTCTGCCAAACATTATTAAAAAGTTAAACGTGAGTAACTGAAGCTTAACTAAAAGGACTCACAATCAACTTAAAAATTATACCGCACAAGATTCCACTTATTCCAACAAATTTTTTGACAGCACACCCCCCATCCAAAAAAACTTACGCTACTAGGATTACGTGCTAAACATAGGGAAGAGATCAGTCCAAACTTAGAATTGCACGTTGAATTTGGGTCAACCCATTACAAAGATTCCGCCTCCGGCGGAATAAAAACGAAAGAACAGATACTGGGTCATCTGACAACAAATTCAAATTTCATTGGTCACTGGGTATAGTTAAAAACGAAGATTTTTATTCCGCCTGGTTTATTCCGCCTGGAGGCGGAATTATTGCCGCGGGTTGTAGCCATGTAAAGCACATGCTCTGATGAAATAAACTGAATTAGTCTGTAAGGGTTGCGTGTGATCTAGCTTCTTTTTTTAACCGAGGGGGGCTTAGTGATTGACAACTTCGGCAGAATTCTTTCCAGTTCAAACGATTCATGTTCTTCAAATGATTTATAAAATTTTAAACAATTTTCACAAATTTTGCTGCACACGGGAAATTCTATTTTCACATTATTATGTAATGAAGTTGCTTTGATCTGAATTAAAATTTGCTTATCCTTTGCCTTTTGTTTGACTTAGTCGGTTAGGGCTCCGATAGCAACTTGATCCTTTACACGGAGGGTCGGCGCGTCTGCTGAAATCAGCAAACTTAGACACAGGATTCCCAAAAGGTGGTTTGTCCAAAATCGGGTATCCTTGTAGCCAACCTGGGTGGGGTCTTGGTTGTGAGTTCGTTTGGCAAGAGGGGGAGTGATTCACAGAATATCAATGGAAACAAGCGGGGTCGATGCTTGTCTTTCTTGGAGGTTTAACGGTATCAGTTCACAACAGTGAGTTCCGATATGTATCTTGATAAACTGATCAAGATTTACAGCTGGACAGTTCTTCTGGGCTCCTTCAATGATCAGGGATTAAGATCTCTAACTCGAGATCCTTCACTTACTTGTACAGGGAAAAGATTGATCCTGATCCAGTAGCTTTATCCGACAGCTGTGCCCTAGATTAGACGCTTTCTAAAGGCACACTCTAATTTATTAAGAATTAATATAATTCTCAACAGATACAATGACTATATAATAGAATAATAATAATAATAACAACAATAAACTGTGCTAATGATAATACCAACAATAGGAGTGAGACACTCTACCGAATATAGATTTACAGATACAGATACAGGTTATAGGGTTGCCAGAGTTGCCAGTTCTGGAGGTAAATTGTTAAATTACAACTTAGTAGAGGGACAAGACTTTAGATTATGACTCTTCGTTATTACCTCTTCTTCTTCTCTTTCTGCACTCTTATTCTCAGCTAATGATATCCTACTGCTATACTCTGTGCTTTCCCTATATGCTTGTGTTCTTGTGGTCTATCTCTTTATCAGTCCTTTTAGAACAAGGACAATGAGAATAGTAATAACAATAATAATTATTAATGATAATAATAATAATAATAATAATAATAATAATAATAATAATAATAATAATAATAATAATAATAATAATAATAATAATTAACAGGTATGTGCAAATTCCGGTCCTTGGGTGAGCCCAAGAATGCTGTTCCAATCTCCTGTGGCGGAGCACACAGCGCACTATTCCCGGATGCTATTCGGAAAGCCTGAGGGGTCTAACACAGGGGTCGGTCTGGTTGGGAGATGCCTGGTACGGTTATATAAACTTCAACAATTAAATTAATTTATATTATTTAATTTATCTTCTTTCAAAAAATCTTCCACTCTTCTATCAATTACACAAGGTGGTTAGACCAGGATGAAGGGGGTAACAACCCCCATGGCAAAAATGACGAAAACGATAATGAAAGCCATCTTTTGAGTTAAAGGAATAAAGTTCGTTTTAGGTAGGCAAAATAGTTCACAAAAGTAGTTTCAGGTTGGTTTTAGGTCCCACTATCGATTCGGGTGCTGCACTCGTAACCGTCTCTGCCGTGATCTCCTCACAATAGTCTGATTCGACTCTCAATGTACCTTAAGCTGACTGTTCGCTTCAATAACCAAATTCACAGAGGCACCGTCCTTTCCCTGGACTGACTGATAATCAATAAAATATAAGCACTGAAATTCCAATCTTCTGACGATCCGAGTCTGATTCCGGGCAGGACTATCCTGACTTCCGCACCTGAATCAAATGGGTTAAAACCCATTAGTTACACAATTATGGTGCGGGATTCGAACCCAGCAACCATTACTCACTTTCTGGCTTTCTGAGATCAAAACTAAACTTGTGAATCTTAGGCTAGTCATAATAAGCGAAATTTCTGACGTTTTGATACAGAATTGAAAGAGTTGAGCGTTACATTACAGTTCTGGAAACATTTTAACAAAAATGCAGTTTCTTGAGCAATTTCCTGCAATTCTATGCAGGAAATTGCGATAAAGATGTGATTTTACTTCCTACATTCCGTTTTCGCACTGTTCCAGGTTGGAACACCAAGATGAACGTAAATTCGTGGCCTGTAATGGCTTGACACCACTAGACAATTTGTGGCTGTTCTTGTGCTTGTATAACATAGTTACTTAAATTTTATAACAACATCAAAGCATTTGGGGCCCTTTTCCGGCCCCAGAGTCCAGGGCAGTAACAACTCCCTGTAATTGAAATATTACACAACTTGAGATCAAAGTAGCGAAGAGATAAAAGGTTGGTTTAGTTAGAAGATGGTTCGTTTTACCCTATCCATATTTCTTACGTAATTATTTATTGTTTTCTGTATTTCAGGTGTATTATTAATTACTAAATAACACCATACAAGATTATTGATTTTCGGTGTCCATTATTGCCATTTGAGAGTAGTTGACGAAACCTGGATTAATATTAAATGTGAACATTTGTACGGTTGATTTTCCAACTATACTAGCTATTAAGTAACCTGGGTTTGGTTACTCCTGACTTTAGATATGGTGCAAATGTGAAACAGCACCTACTCGTGATTGTAGTCATTATTACGGGTTAAACACAAGCTGTACTTGGATGAATAGGCTAGAAATGGCAATAATGGACTTTACTTGTTTTGGAAATAAAGCAGTGATACATTGGTTAAAGAACTACAATTAGTACTACCCTTACATAATATTGGTACACTTCTTTCACATGGCAGATCTGCAACTGTAGTCATTATTAAGAGTTAACTATGAACAGGATTTGACCTAACAAATTGGTAGTAACGATAAAGACATCTGTTTCGTTTGGAAATAAGCTGACAGTGTGCATAACCGAAGAACATAACACTTCTGAGTACAGAAACTATTTGACACAAAACGCGTTGACTAATGTAAAATTGACAATTTATATAATCCCTTTTTATGCGATTCGTCCGCACTCTTAATACAGAGTAGCTTACGCGGACGAATCGAGGATTTGCATATTTCCTATTATCAACCGAAACCTAAATTGCTTACGTAATTCTGCATTTACAACTTTCGGACATGCATACAAAACTTGGTTGCTGTTATTTTTCCTGCCTACTACCTAAATTTTGGGGTAATTCAGGTGCTTCGCACAAACCACACGTACAGACAGTCACTATGCATTCAGACGATCACATTCTCGTTAATCTCAACCTATTATTCGAACTGTAACATTCACACATATCCTAAACAGGTCAATACTTAACTACGTACTCTTATTTCCTAACTAAACAATTTCAAACAACAATTATGCAAACATTTGGACTACTAATTAATGAACATTCACGCTACACTTATACACCATTCAGACTAGAATACACTCATATCAAATCCTAGCTACATTCGTTCACACGAACCACAAACATACCTTTATCCTGCTTAATATCTGAGTTTTCGTTCACTCGGCAGTGCTCGCAACCTTCGTCAAACAGAAGGAGTTTCCGCGAGTCACGACACACATACAATCACATAAGTTCACACAAAAATCATTCATACACTCATACACACGCAATCATATAATTTCTTAGCTAATCGTTACTTAACTATTTCTAGTTACAAAGCTAATTACAACTACAAGTCAGCAAGGCCTAACATCAGCTACGACTAATACTATAGGTTTCCTAGCTACGATTTAAATTATGTCCTAACAATGTTACTTGGAAAATTTTAGTGATTTTTGTGAATATTTTGGTGCGAGTTTTAATATTTTAAAACTCGACTTTTAGCTCAGAAGTTTGAGAAGTTTGTAATATTTTTGGAAGGAATTTTGAGAATTTGATGAAAGCCATGTGAGTAATGATTGCCAAGCAATCATTACTACAGAAACAACTACAACACATTATTAATATTGATACGTAAACAGGGCAGGGAAGCCGGTCATTCCCTTTTAAAACTTCTCAATAATTAATTAAATATAAAATAACTCATAGCTTTTAGGATTCAGATTAAACATCCTAATTTTTAGAAACCTATTACTTTTAAGAACCGACCTAAAGCTGAAATGAATGACATAATACAGAACAGTAAGATTTCTGGATTAACTGCGCCCGGATTAACAATATGGCCGGCAACTCCTAGTTGCCGGCTGTGAGGAACAAACCTTAAAACTAGCTCATATTCTTTTTAAGGGTCATATTTTCGGAGACCCACTAACTCGCTTCTAAGAGGTGGGGTCCCCACTCAATTCATCCCAAAAACTGCAAAGTACACCATTATTTTGTGGCCTCTGAGGCCCTAATAAAAGACTACAATTCAAAGGTCGTGGCTTGACCGAAAATTTGAATAAAAAACGTAACGTGGAAATAAAAAGCTAGGCAAGTCTCAAGACCCCCATCGTACAGGAGGAGTTTACATGAGCTGCCTTCAAAAGGAAATCATAAAATTAAAGATGAAATAAGAAATAAAGGACAAAACTCAAGACCTCCATCAGACAGGAGGGGTTTACATGAGCTGCCCCACAACAAGAAACCATAAAATAAAAATATGAGAATAAACTAAAATTGGCCTTGGGCCCACTCATGCTAGAAAACCAAAATTTGGCCAGAAGGCCTCGCATAAAAAAAAGGAAAAAGTTCCGCCCGTAGGCTCAAAAATAGTACATAAAAAACTTGGCCCGAAAGCCCAAAAGACATAGAAAAGTTGGGCGAAAAGGCCCAGAAATACATATATACAGTTTAGCCCGAAGGCTCAAAACAAAAGAAAAATTACGGCCAAAAAGTGGCCTTTAAATCCTAGATTTTTTATCTTCATTCCTCGTTTTGGCCGGGCATACAAAACCCATTCGGCCCTCAAAGGTGAGTGTTCGTGACATTTCTTCTCACTTTCTTTTCTAGCCCGAAGGCTAGAAAAGTCCCTATATTTTTACCTAACCGGGGGAGGGTACGCTGAATTCTCCGTGCCAAAACTCTGGCACACAGCGGAGAACGTACCGAGGGGAAGGGGAAAAGCGACTGCTTTCAGTCGCATCTCAACGAACACTGAACTTTTGGAAAAATTTTGGGACCGAGCTGACAGCTATCTGACAGCTCGGTGACAGGTCATTAAGTCGGGTTGCGGCGAACTTTCCTTTTGTTTTTAAGGCAAAGCTTCTAGAAAGTTCTAGAACTTTCTAGAAGCTTGCCACCTTTTGCACGTGGGGCGCAGCGGCGGACTGAGCCAGCTGGCCATTAGGGGTCGAAATTAATGAGATTTTGAAAATATTACCCCCCCAACTGACCCTTTTTTGATAAATTTTGGGTGCTGAAACTCGGCGAAACTTTGCGAAATTTTCTTTAACATATAAAGGTAACCAAAGGGAGAAATTCGTGAATTTTCACAACTTTGTCGAATTATTACCAGTTATATATAATTTTCCATAAATTAAGACTTACATCATCATAAACTACGTATTTTCCTACGTACATCTAGCTACTTAATTTAATATTTGGATTAATAGTAAAGGGGATTAGCCCCCTCCAATTTATATGACTTGGGCTAATAGTGTTATTTTCCTTTCCTTTCTTTGTTGGCCTTGTCCTCGGCCAAAAGTTCAAGCGAGGACAACTGCTAGGCCCAAGAAGAAAGAGGCCTAGCAGTATAGAAAGGAAAAGAAAACAACACCTGACTGAGGTGTAGTCTAGGAGGTAGACAACCTCCTAGACAATAAAAAAGGAAAGGTTTGACTTAAGTCAAACCCAATAAAAGAACCTTTTTAGAACACTCCTTTTTGGAGTGATAAGATTACGAAACAAAAAGTAATCTTATAAAAACATTTTTGCCCGTAACTTTCTTATTTTTGGGAGTTAAAAGGTCGGGTTTGCATTTTTGGAATCAGGATTAAATTCTCTTTCATATGAGCCCAAGTCATGTTTCGGACCAAAATTACGAAATTTATCCAAATATTAGTTAATTATTACTAATTAACACTTGTTAACCCTATCTAACTACGTATCTAGCTATTCAGTACCTAATATTGAACCATCTTCTACCAATTTATTATTTTTTGATGATTTTCGTATTAACACTCTTTATTGACACTTAAACTCCAATTTTAAACACATAAAAGACTTTTATTCTTCTAGTAAAACTGGGGGACGTTCCGGCAGTTGGTTATTAGACATTTCCGACCGGAAAGAGGAGAATTGAGAGTCCTATCTCGGACTTATTAAGGGTAACTACCCTCTTAACTGGTGTTCGTAATTTCGTGTTAGTAAAGGGGTTAGTACAATTAAAGGTCGTTGAGGCTTCCGTTAACTATTAAAACTGATTTTTCTCATGCTATTCGTATCCACTATGCGTTTGGGTTTTCCTTCACTGCTAACTTATTTAGTGCCTAAATCTAAAATCTTAGTCCCTAATTGAATGAATAGTGATTTGCGCCTGGCAACTCTGGCAATTCAGAACAAGATATGACAAAACACATCAAATAACTTAAACATTGATTCCACTCAAATCGATCATTACTAAATCAGGACTCATCATCTCCTTTGTACTGGAACCTTCATTCCTTCGTATGATTCCTTATTTGTCGTTTAGTTCCCGAAATTCACTTTTTAACCTTTTTTGTAACTCCTTTCATTACACATGCCCCCAAATTTTAAAAGGGCAAAAAAAACCAAAAAAAACACAAAACATATCAAAAAACATAAAAAAAAAAAAAAATAAAAAAATAAAAAAAAAAATAACACAACAAAAGAACCCCACCCAAAGGAGAAAAAAATTAATTTAAAAAAAAATACCCCCCCCCCCCAAAAATATTTTTATAACCCACTCCCCAAAAAAAAAAAAACAAACACAAATATATATCCCCGCCAGATTACCGCCCCCCCGCCGAAAATTACCCCTTTTAGGGGCCAACTTGTTTAAATTGGAACAAAACTTTTTAGTTTTGTTTGCGTTAAAAACTCATCGCTGTGTGATGTTCACGTCCACGCGTCACCAAAACGGTACAGCAAGAATTGTTTACATACCTTAAATCGCGGAAGCAATATTTTAGATTTATCGGCATCAATGTGTATCTTGTCACCATATCTCTCCACTGCATATTCCACAGCACCCGAATACATTTCAGCTATCTGATTATACATTGTCAGGTGTTCTTTGCCTAAAGATTAAGAAAAACATAGAAACGTTGGAATCAGCCCGCCTTTTTAAAAAACATCAAAAATTAGCAATTTTGACGAAAGACATTCTTTCAGCCTTTCCCATATTTTGTAGAGAGCAGTTTTTCTATGCCATTTGAATTTATCAAATTTTACTTTTTCTGATCAGTATGAACGGAAAAATGCTCTGAAACTCTAAAAATATAGTAAATTTTGTAGTTACCAGCATAGTTTTCCCAGCCTTTTGTTTTCAAGCTGAAACACTGCAAAGATGCGATCACTTCCAGCAAAGTTTCAACTTTTTTCAGGGAGAAATATTCCATGAATTCTGTGGAACAGGCTGTCTCTGATAAATCTTCCAAAATAATCATTCCTTCAGATTCTTCGTTCATTTCCTCCAAATGATAACAGCGAGGCATTTTAAAAGGAGGATTCCCACTGTTCAACAGCATGCGATAGGTACCGATTTCGCAGTTGTGTAACTAAAAAATAAAATAAATAAAGATAAAACATTGCATTTTCACATGCACAACATGTCTAAGAGAGGTTGGGAGGGGGTGTGCCATGAGACCCAAGCTCCTACATTTAAAACCGCTTTCAACATAATCCAAGTACTCGTTTTCGTGGAAAACCAGAAATACGGTTTCCCATCGGTCGCCCGGAGCTTTTTCTCCAATTCGCCTCCAGCACATGTCTGATATAAGCCCTATTAACGACGTTGTACGTGTATATTAAAAAATTTAAAATCAGGAAAATCCGGTTTTTGCGAATTTTGGAAATTCAGTGCATTTTCAAGAGTTCGGTCGGTAACACAGAGTTGGCGCCGGGTCCGCGTCCAACTTTAGGACCGCGAGTCCGCGTACCCACGGGTCCGAATCCGGGTCCGGGTCCAAATCACTGAAGAAAACTGGATTTTCGTACATCCAGGGATAAAACATTATAATTTGTTGTTTTTCTAATAAAAGGTTGGTAAAACCGATGTGTCAGGCATTGAGACAGAATGTTTAGTAGTTTCCTAGCTGAAGTCTTTCTAAGCTATGTTGCTCTGCTAGGCTAGAAACAACATATGCAACTAGCATTGGTAGTAAAAATATGATAACTCGAATTGATAAGTTAGTATAAGGTTTTGCAATTGACGCAAAACTAAATCCAGCAAACAAGCTCCTCAAGGACATTGTTTTCAAATACAAGTCACCAAAAATTTGTTCCTTTTCTTTCCTCCAGAGCAATCGTATATAATCCGAAGGACACTGCGTCACGCTGTCTCTGTACTCATGACAAAAAATTGCTACCAATTTCAAACGACATCCAAAACGAGCCCTCGCACTCAAATCATATAAAAATTAATTTACAGGTTTTTAAACTAAGAGTTTTTTCATTGACTCGGCTATTAGTTAGTAAAGTTGCATGAAATTTAAGAATGCACTGAAGGTTTGAAATGCAAACTGGTTCTCTTTTAGATCCGGGTACCCGGATCCGGGTCTGGACGGGTCCGGGTCCGGCCTAACGGGTCCAGGTCCGGGCCTGGTCTGGAATTTTGGTTCCCAAGCCAACTCTGCGGTAACAAGTTATTCAGATCGTAGAGAGCTTCCAAGTAACGCAGATTTTTCGGGTATTCGAAATTCCGAGTTCCTGACAATTCCAATAATATTACATTGTTGAGGTTTACTCCAATCGCTTAATCTGCAGTAAACGGTTAAATCTTGTACACATTTCTTGGGGTACTATCGTTAGTACATATAACAGTGATGAATATGTAATATTTATAATGCAAAGGGAGAGGTATTGGGTCAAGTCAAGGTCCAATACAAAAAACTAATTTCTAAGTTTGGAAACGGCACGAGATCGTGTCAAGTCACAGAATTAACCTAACCTGACTGCAAAATTTTCTCAGTTTTGTTGCAATACATAAACTGAATTACTTTTGTAACACATTCCATAGTTCCCAGTTTTCCAAATTCTTCTCCAAACTGCTGCAATTTAACGTTTGTTGGCCGTTTAATAACGACACTCCTTGGCAACTTTTCCAATCCTAAACACAACAACAAGATTATTTAAACTTAATTTAATTTAACAACATTTGATAACTTAAATGCAAAGAATGAAATTCTCACTGCAGAGCCAATGTTCGGCAAGATTCAGACGTCGATTTGGATTCTGTAAATTCAATTTTCTCAATAACGCTGTGATGCATGCCTGAGGCTCTGTCCTAAGGATCATGCAATACACTTACACCAAGTTAAAGGACTTCTTATCCAAGCTGATGTTAAGAAACCGTTTCGATACTGAAGCTAAACTAAGCGTTAAACTTTAGCTTAAAATCAGCTGATGTACAATTTTCCGCAATTTAACTGCAATTCTGATCTATTTTAGGTTCTTCACGGTTTCGCTTAATTTCTAAGGTTGGATGATAGCGCTTTTTTCGCCAAAGGAGTTGTTAAATTTTTGGCTTGCGGCGTGTCGCCCGTAATGTAGTCCACGCCTACATATAAGACATCATGGCGATACGTCTCAACCAAAAATTTATCAGCTCCCGTGGCATGAATAGCCCAATCTAGCCTTGTTTACTCTCACTTTGACGATTTTTTCAGAAGTGAGGCAAACAAATGATAATTATGGAAATCAGAAAATGTCCAGAATTTTTCCACTTCATAATTTCAGCTATTAAAGATATTTGTTGAATGTTAAAAGAAGATTGAATCTTGTCAAAAATACACCATTTATGTCTGCTGTTTTTTCCACAAAATCCAACTCAATTCACTAACCACTGGATCGTTTTATATTCCACTCCAAGCAAACGCGAGTCACCACTGACACAAATCCTTTTCCTTCTCCAAGAATCTGACACCTCACATCAGCAATCGTTCCCTGAGCTTTTACAGCTTTATTCAGGATGGACTGCAACTTGTCCAATTCAATTGGACAGGTAGGACCCGTTTCTGCTTTGGTCGCTTCTATAGAGGAATCCGGGTCAGTCAGGACTGGTTGAACTGGTACACTTTCTACGGCTGTTGCAACCATTTTGACTGCAAGTTGGATTATAGTAATGAGATGTAAAGTATAAAATATGAGTCTAAAAAATATATACTCAGAAATTGAGTTTAGCACTAGCGTGAGGTGACGGACATTACTTACTTACTTATTATTATTATTATTAATTACTTATTGCTTACTTACTTACTTACTTACTTAGGTACTTACTTAGATGACATTACTTACTACAGTCCTTCTCCGCTCATTGTTACATAGTTTCAAATAATAAAATTACCGCAAGATATTCCCTCTTTAGTCTAAGGGGCGGGAATTTCGATGACAGTTGGGGTAAACAAGAATAAACCGTGAAGAGTAACTGTTCCTTTCCCTCCATCATTAGGAAATATAAATAAATAAATTCGAAGGGTCTAAGTGCCCTCTTATTCTTGCTGGACAAGGTACAAGTCATACCACCGCCGAAGAAAGGTACAAAGAAGAACAGAGCAAGGCAAATGTCGGGGCCAAACAGAAAATCCCGGAAAACGTTTGTTTTCTCACTGAAATTGTAAGAACTTTCCGGCTTAGCCGAATGTTTTAGATAGGTTTTGTAGTTGATATTGACAGTTTTTAAAAATCAAACGAAATTTCTGTTTTGAAGATAAATATGCCGTTTAATTTCAACATTTTTGATGCTAAATCTGACTTGGCGAACAGACAGATGAATTTAAACGCTTGGTAAAAGCTCAACAAATTGCGTCCAAGGTACAAGCCTTTTAAAATTTTTCCTTCAAACGTCCCTGTTAGGAACTGGACCCTATGCTAATGTATACTATTGTAGACTATATCAATAAAGTTATACATATTTCCTAACACCGTACAAGGAACTGTCTTATTGCGAGAACCTGAGACGGTACGGTACGCCAAAGACCTGAAACGTCTCCAAACTTCCTGCCTATTTGAATTCATTTGCAGAAGATTATTTGACAAATAAATTAAAGAACCACATTTATCATCTTTAACAATATCAGCAAAAAGACGACGCTAAACTGATAACGTCGAGAATAACGCTTTTATAAAACTTTGGCAGACGACTTATTCCAGGCTTTAGCCGGATCTTTTTAACTATTCTCCCAACTCGTTTGGGTGGGGGGCTAGTTAACTTGGGGTCATATGTGTTAAGATGTATTTAAAGGCTGAAATAAAGATGATAGAAGTTAGCTGGGTGATTCTGACATATTCTGGACAAAAAATAAAATAAATTTCCAGTTCATTGTGATCAAATTAGAAACATTTGTCTTAAAGTCACTCATTAGCGGGTACAATGCACTAATGCTAATTTAAAAATACTTAATTCATAAAAGTTAAACATCAAATATTTTTAAAATTCAAGATTTTTCAATTTTTTAAATTTAAAGTTTTTAGTTATAAATTGATTTAAAGCATCTATAGCATTTGTGTATATTACACTATCGGTTACTAAAAAAGGAGTTTATATACAGTTCCCAATTCGGGGATATCGGGTCTTTTGGGTGGAAATAGTTAGAGATCCTTGCTGAAAGTGACGCGCATAACGTTCTCATTCTACAGAAGTGTACAAAAACCACTAGATACATTGTTTTGCAAAACAAGTTATGTTGGGCTGTAAGGGAAGCAGGAATAGGAAAGACTGATAAGCCTGATATGGTGGTTCAGCTGATGGCCCTGTGGTGTAGTGTGTTAGCACGTCTGTCCCGGGATCAGAAGGGCCGTGGCTCCAACCCTGGCTGGGCCAATTCTTTAATTTCAATTCTGAATGAAAAACTGAAACTCCCTCTTCCCTTCTCTCTTCTTGATTCTGGTTTCGTGGGTACGAGGGTGCCTGACGCCTCCCGACTTGGGCTTGTCCTTAGTTTCTTCCTGGTCCACCTGGGCAGGTAGAAGCGCTACAGAGTTGAACAATTTGGAAGTTGAAGAAATCTTACAAGCAAGAAGGCAATGAAACGAATTGATAAAATTGGTGCAAGGGCAATCCTATAATGGACAACTTTACAACAAACTACTGAGAAAATGTTGTGCAGTTCCCACTTAAATATGCACGAAGCATGTGACCAAATATTGCACAACTTTGCACAAATTCAGGCTCAATTGTCTAATTTTATTAATGATAATGAGCACAGATCTGGACAGTTTACTGCACATGATCCGCCTGATGGCAACAAAAACCGTTCTTTTAGAATCACGGAACGATTAAAAACAGTCTCGTGGATTTTAAAATATTTTTTGAAATTATAAGAATATTATGTCAGCAGCAGAAAGGTCCTGTTTGCCTGTCAATCAACCAAAAAACGTCGCCACAAAAGCTTCAGACAAGTAGAAGTTGTTTGCATAAAACTTAACATTTTGAAACATTGCACAACTTTCAGACGGTCTGAAGAGAACACAGCTGGTTTTCAACATGCAAGAAGTTTTAGCCAAACACAGGCAGTTCAAAAAATTATATCATAGATAAACGGAAGTTGTGTCACGTATTTTTTTCTTGTATCATGGCTTACAATATTTGAAATTAGTATGTGCAAAGGGTTAAGTTTCCACTAACTACTTCACTAATTATCTCAAACTGATGCGCAGCTGTAAAGTATTTGGGTCTTGTCTCGATTACCACACCAGCGCTCAAAATCTATAAAACGTGACCAAACGAGCTAAATTTGGCATGGGCATGTTTTTGACCGTGCTGAGTTCAAATATCGCAAAATGTTTCAATCTCGCGAAATTCAATTTTTTCGATTTCTAAAGGAGGATCAAGGGAAACCGAAAATGTTTGCCTCCGATTTCGCTATAAAGTTGTATATCTTAACTTATACTGAGATAACGGAAAAATTGAATCGGAAACGGACTTCATATTCATGATCTACGACTCTCAAGACTGAAAACACCTGTATATAGCTTTTCAACAAAATCGAAGACAAAAATTTCGGTCTCCCTCTGCCCCCTTAGTAATAGAAAAATCGAATTTTACGAAATCGATTTTACCTCAATCCTGAACAAAAGGTGAACCTCTCTCTTCCCTTCTCTCTCCTTGATCCTGGTATCGTGTCCGAATTGCTAGCAGCTTGTTGACTGACTTGCTTTCTCTTGCTTTTTACTTGCTTTGACGAGTTTTTCTGCACCAGTTGCACCACCACTGTTTCTTTCCTTAAAGGGGGGGGGGCAACAAGACTTTTGCCCCGACTTTGTCCGATTGGCCAACCTTTTGGCGAAGTTATAAAGCATGGGTGTGGTCAAAAATACTTGGGTTGGTTGGCTGGTCGCTGGTTCTTAGCTGCATTCCAGCCATGTGCAGTCGTCGGGTTTATATGCCCGACCGCCCCCCCCCCCCCGTTTTCACAACTACCAACATAATTAATTAAAAATCTCTGGGCGCCTCTTTTGTGTGTCGCTTACTAAGACTTGTCTTAATACAGGCCTTGTCTATTAATATGGCCTCTCCTTCCTATTTAATTGTGTAGTATAAGTTGGTTTCATTTGATATATTCACTTCTATCTAATTTGCAATTTATCAGTTCAGGAGTTTTTATTCAAGTATGCATAACAAAACAAAAGCAAAAATTGTTTTTTCATTTTTTCTTCTTTTTCGTCTTTCCGAATTTCGTCTTCTATCATCCCTGGACTTTCGCATGTCTGTTTCTATACAGTGCTAAAATAATAAAATAAATCAAGTAAAATAAAGATTAAGTTTGGAATGAAAATATATCCTCTTGCGTTTGACTTTCTTCAGTTCTTTACCATTCTCATGCTGCTTTGGGTTATATATATATATATATATATATATATATATATATATATATATATATATATATATATAGGAGGAGGGACGATACGAACATTACATTAAGGGTAACTTCAATTTAAAATACATAATGTTGCCTAAACGTCTTCTGTTCTATAAAGGAACATGAAGTCATTGTGGGAACAGAAAGGAACATCAAAGAAACTTGCAGAGTAGTTTCCGTGTTGTTCCCGTCAGGTTTTTGAAAAAAGAAATTTTTTCTTTTTTTTGGTTCTTTTTTGTCCGAAACTAAGTTTCGGATGTGCCCTATTTTTCTCCTAAAACGAACATCAAAGGAACTATTTACTTTATTTTCTAAGTGTTTCTTTTGTTTCCTTTTCTTTCTCTAATTCTGAACTTAGGCTTGGTGATCGTCAATACTTTGAATTCGAGATTTAACACTGATTTTACGTGTAAATTCTCGAATTGCTTGATCAACATTCGTCAAGGTGGTTTTTCCGTCTTGTTCCCGTCACGTTTTTGAAAAAAGAAATTTTATTTTTTTTTGGTTCTTTTTTGTCCGAAACTAAGTTTCGGATGTTCCCCATTTTTCTCTTAAAAAGAACATCAAAGGAACTATGTACTTTATTTTCTAAGTGTTTCTTTTGTTTCCTTTTCTTTCTCTAATTCTGAACTTAGGCTTGGTGATCGTCAATACTTTGAATTCGAGATTTAACACTGATTTTACGTGTAAATTCTCGAATTGCCTGATCAACATTCGTCAAGGTGGTTTTTCCGTCTTGTTCCCGTCACGTTTTTGAAAAAAGAAATTTTATTTTCTTTTTTTGGTTCTTTTTGTCCGAAACCAAGTTTCGGATGTTCCCTATTTTTCTCTTAAAAGGAACATCAAAGGAACTATTTACTTCACTTTGTAAGTATTTCTTTTGTTTCCTTTTCTTTCTCTAATTCTGAACTTTTGAAAAAAAGAAATTTTATATTCTTTTTTGGTTCTTTTCTGTCCGAAACTAAGTTTCAGATGTTCGCTATTTTTGTCTTAAAAGGAACATCAAAGGAACTATCCAGTTGGCGCTGTTTCCGTGTTGTTCCCGTCACGTTTTTGAAAAAAGAAATTTTTTCTTTTTTTTGGTTCTTTTTTGTCCGAAACTAAGTTTCGGATGTGCCCTATTTTTCTCCTAAAACGAACATCAAAGGAACTATTTACTTTATTTTCTAAGTGTTTCTTTTGTTTCCTTTTCTTTCTCTAATTCTGAACTTAGGCTTGGTGATCGTCAATACTTTGAATTCGAGATTTAACACTGATTTTACGTGTAAATTCTCGAATTGCTTGATCAACATTCGTCAAGGTGGTTTTTCCGTCTTGTTCCCGTCACGTTTTTGAAAAAAGAAATTTTATTTTCTTTTTTGGTTCTTTTTTGTCCGAAACTAAGTTTCGGATGTTCCCCATTTTTCTCTTAAAAAGAACATCAAAGGAACTATGTACTTTATTTTCTAAGTGTTTCTTTTGTTTCCTTTTCTTTCTCTAATTCTGAACTTAGGCTTGGTGATCGTCAATACTTTGAATTCGAGATTTAACACTGATTTTACGTGTAAATTCTCGAATTGCCTGATCAACATTCGTCAAGGTGGTTTTTTCGTCTTGTTCCCTTCACGTCTTTGAAAAAAGAAATTTTATTTTCTTTTATTTGGTTTTTTTGTCCGAAACTAAGTTTCGGATGGCCCCTATTTTTCTCCTAAAAGGAACATCAAAGGAACTATTTACTTTACTTTCTAAGTGTTTCTTTTGTTTCCTTTTCTTTCTCTGATTCTGAACTTAGGCTTGGTGATCGTCAATACTTTGAATTCGAGATTTAACACTGATTTTACGTGTAAATTCTCGAATTGCCTGATCAACATTCGTCAAGGTGGTTTTTCCGTCTTGTTCCCGTCACGTTTTTGAAGAAAGAAATTTTATTTTCTTTTTTTTGGTTCTGTTTTGTCCGAAACTAAGTTTCGGATGTGCCCTATTTTTCTCCTAAAAGGAACATCAAAGGAACTATTTACTTTATTTTCTAAGTGTTTCTTTTGTTTCCTTTTCTTTCTCTAATTCTGAACTTAGGCTTGGTGATCGTCAATACTTTGAATTCCTAGATTTAACACTGATTTTACGTGTAAATTCTCGAATTGCCTGATCAACATTCGTCAAGGTGGTTTTTCCGTCTTGTTCCCGTCACGTTTTTGAAAAAAGAAATTTTATTTTCTTTTTTTGGTTCTTTTTGTCCGAAACTAAGTTTCGGATGTTCCCTATTTTTCTCTTAAGGTGCTGGTATCCTTTTGTGCAGTGCTTTTGTGGTGATTTTTCGAAACGCTATAACTTTCGCAATTTTGGGAGTTGGAAAGAGCTTTATACACCGTTTTAAAGCTTATAATCTGTACATTAACATGAACTTACGAAACTAGCAAAATTGGCAAGAAAATAGCAAAAAACTTCCGACATGCTGACATCTGACAGACTGAATATAGACCAAAAGTTTTTGAACATCGATTTCTCAAAACTGTAGAATCGTCCAAATTTTTTCTTGTGCCATGGTATGAAGGACATGTGGGCCGAGGGACATTTTTTTGGATTTGGCTCAACAAGTCCCAGTACTCCAGAAAATCTGGCAAATGCGCGATGACACGAAATTTCGCAACATTCTATTCAGTTTTCTCACAACTGGAGATGTTTTAGCTCAAACCAAGAAAAATGTCCCTCCGCAATAGGGCGAATTTTCATTCAGCCAAAAATCACGCGAATCCATTGGGCAGTTTTTGAGAAATCAATGTTCAAAATAAAATAATCGCAATTTTGCCAAAATGGTTTTTCGGCGAATTCCCTAGCTTAAAGCAACGAACTCCAGCGAATAAGTATTGATAAAATGCGCAATTGGACGGTGTATCGATTGAGTATAAATAAGCCGAAATTGTCTGTATGATTTGGCAGTAATTTTGAAAAAACTGATTTCGTCAAAAATGGCCATTTTTTGACCCCAAAAATCGTTTTTGGCTTATACTGCCTTAACCACTAGAGGTAGCTCAAAAGTTGTAAAAGCAAAAATGTTCATTTTGGTGCCCTCTTTCCAGCCATAACAACCAATCCGGTGTAGCGACTATGTACTGAGAGAATATGGGCAAAAACCAAAACTTTCTTATCTTTAAACCTAAAAATCCGGGACTGGTCCCAGAACGTTAAAGAGCACGAAAATAATGTATTTGGAAAGTTTTATCCACTTTCATGAAGAATTGAAGCTTGTAGGGTCGAATTTACACAAAGCGATACCAGCACCTTAAAAGGAACATCAAAGGAACTATTTACTTCACTTTGTAAGTATTTCTTTTGTTTCCTTTTCTTTCTCTAATTCTGAACTTTTGAAAAAAGAAATTTTATATTCTTTTTTTGGTTCTTTTCTGTCCGAAACTAAGTTTCAGATGTTCGCTATTTTTGTCTTAAAAGGAACATCAAAGGAACTATCCAGTTGGCGCTGTTTCCGTGTTGTTCCCGTCACGTTTTTGAAAAAAAGAAATTTTACTTTCTTTTTTGGTTCTTTTCTCTCCGAAACTAAGTTTCGGGTGTTGCCTATTTTTGTCTTAAAAGGAACATCAAAGGAACTATTTAGTTTACTTTCTAAGAAATCCTTTTGTTTCCTATTCTTTCTTTAATTCTGAACTTAGACTTGGTCAACATCAATACTTTGAATTTGAGATAAATCCTCGAATTGCTTGATCAACATTCGTCTAGGTGCTGTTTCCTTGTTGTTCCCTTCTCGTTTCTGAAAAAAGAAATTTTATATTCTTTTTTTGGTTCTTTTCTGCCCGAAACTAAGTTTCGGATGTTCCCTATTTTTGTCTTAAAAGGAACATCAAAGGAACTATTTAGTTAACTTTCTAAGTGTTTCTTTTGTTTCCTTTTCTTTCTTTTATTCTGAACTTAGGCTTGGTGATCATCAATACTTTGAATTCGAGATTTAACACTGATTTTACATGTAAATTCTCGAATTGCTTGATCAAGATGCGTCAAGGTGTTGTTTCCGTGTTGTTCCCGTCGCGTTTTTTAAAAAGAAATTTTATTTTCTTTTTGATTGGTTCTTTTCTGTCCGAAACTAAGTTTCGGATGTTCCTTATTCTTGTCTTAAAAGGAACATCAAAAGAACTATATGAGAGAAACTTTATAGTGTAATTGTTACTCTTTCCTTTGTTCATCTTATTATGTGTTTCCTATTGTTCTGTTAAAAGTAACTTGACAGGAACTATGTAGTTTTATTTAAATTGTTCGTTTTCTAACTTTCTATGTAAAAATTTTGCATGTTTTCTATCTTTTTCTTAAAAGCAACATGAAACTCTGTATTGTAGTTGTTACTTTTGCTTTTGTTCCTTTTCTTTTGAACATGTCATTTTTGCTATCAAAAGACGTTTTTCTTTCTCTTTTCTATTATTTCCTTTTTAAAAAAATACCATGAAGCAAACTTTCTTTTTGAGTTTTTTCTTATTTTGCATAACGTTCCCTAAGGGAACATAAACAAAAATCTGTTTATGAGTTACATTTGCAATTTCAAATGTTTTCTATCTGAAAGTTTTGATGGTTTCCTATTCGTTTATAAAAAGGAAGTTGTGGGAAGCTTTCTAATTGTGCTCTTAGTTTTTCTTTTTATTTTGAATAACGTTCCCTAAGGAAACGAACAAAAATTGTTTATCACTTATACTTGTAGTTTTTGTGTATTTCAAATTTTTGAACGTATAGTAATCTATTTACATTTAATGTGTTGTTCCTTTTGTTCTACACTAAATCGACAAATACTTGCATTAATGTTTTGTTCTCTTTTATTTAGAGTAAATTGCAATGTTTTCCTAAAACGTTATCCAAGGGAATATAAAAGAAATAGTTTTGAGTTATATTTTTGAATTTTGTTCTATTTGAAATATTTAAGTGTTTGTAAATCTTTTTTAAAACAGAAATGAACAGAATTTTATCATAAAGTTTTGAGCCTTTTAGAAAGCGGAAGAAACTTTGATTTATTTCTTTTCTAAACAGTGAATGTATAATGTAAATATGTATTATGCAAATATTCTAGAAAAATTAAATTTTTGTTTTATCATTATAAACTAAATTTGTTTTAAATATTTTCGCAAGGAAGAAGGTAATAAATCTTATTCTATTATTACATTTTTCAATGGTAAAAAATACTTAAATCTTATTCAAATACTTAAAATTTTCAATGGTAAATTCTAAAGTAACTATTAAAATAACATTTTCTTTTTTTTCCAAATTAAATATTTCAATATTTTTATTTTTCCTTTTGAAAGCTTCATAACGAAAACTAGTTGAAAAATCAATATAAAAAAATAATAACTCAACATTCAAGTTAATTTAAATTAAAGTACATTTTGAGCATAATCAAAAAGAATGGAACGTACCATTAGATATTTAGATATATGATTGTGTACTATATAGTTTTAGTAAATAAGATGGAATTGAAAATTTTAAAAAATTTCTCACTTATATACGTTTCTTTTCAGTTCTCAATATGCAAATTACTTTTTATACATTCTCAAAATGAATGCTACCTTATTTGCATTTTCAAGTTAGCAAATAGGAGTCGTAATACGTAATAAATTATTATCAAGTGACTTATGGGCCTTTGTTTTAGTGTGAATATTAAATTCATAACTTTTTAAATTACCAGTCTTCATAGTAACCACCATCTGCGGCCTCATCAGGGCTTTCATCATCACTCCCACCTTCACTACTGTCGTCTCCAATAATAAAGTTTCCCAACAAAGAATTAGAGGAGTCTTCGCTGACTTTCCTTTTTCTAAATTTTGCAATGTTCCTTTGATTTTGGGTCGGTCATCATGAATTTCTCAAATTCGAGATTGAACACTGTATTTACACGTAATTTTTCGAATTGCTTGATCAAAATGCGTCAGACAAAATGGAGAAAGTTTTCGAAAGTTTTCAAATTGAATGTTAAACTACGTTTAAAAACATTTTTATTTGTAGTAAATATTCATTTTTTTGAACAAATTTTTAAGCTATGGTAATTTTCAACATTTTGCTACGAAATAGCTTCAATTTTGAAAAAAGAATTTAAGAAAATTCAAAATATTAAAACAAAAACATGTGTTTCTTCCTTTTTGGATTCCTTTGGAAAGGCTTTCTTATTAATAACAAATTCTGCTTTTTCAACAATAAAATAATAAAATATTATTGATTACCACTCCTCGTGATAACCATCGTAGTCAGCTGGGCCGCGGGATCACTATCAGTTTCAGAACTCCGACGAATCTCCGACGACGAAATTTTTCAGAGCTGTCCCTGCTGAAAAATACAAGCAAGTTTGAATATAATTGCCAAAATTAAAACACAAAAATATCTTTTCGAATATTTTCTGAAAAGAACGAAAAATTCTAATTATTTCCAGAAGTGTTCGAACAGTATGGTTAAATTCAAGTGTTTTAGCAACAAACATCACGATAACATATACAAATGTTTGGGCCAAGGGAGAGGTCTCCAAGATTCAGGCCTTCCAAATGCTAAAGACCCCCCAGCAAAAAATAAATCAGCAGCATTAAATCTTTTACTTTTGGAGAGACCGTATGCCACCCCTGCATACATTTGACCATTATCGAGCCTCATAAAATCAAAAACTAAGATAGTTGACAATCAAAAAAATCAAAATCATCAACCTCATCCTCCCATAAAACGCTGAGAGACATTTCCAGCGGAATATCCAACCGCCCTCGAGACAGTCAAAATTGTCCGAATCCTCGCATTTCTGAAAGCATTGGATAGAAAAATAAACATTTTGAAAATATCAGTATTAGTCAACAAAATTTACATATGTACACAAAATGACAAAGCAGCCAAGTAAGAACAAGAAAAATCCTACAATCTCATTTAGGTCAAACTAACTCATTCAGTTCCAGTAAACATATATACTATAGCAAGATTATATACTCATTGTATAAAAAAGTGTTCAAGAAACTTCGACAACAATTCGAATTCAAAATTGCCTGAAATCCGGTAGAGAATACTCGAAAACAAAGCTTTCTGCTTTCCCTTGAAGAACTTAAATACGCTTTTTATTTTAATAGTTTGTTTACAAGCGGTCGCCATTTGCTAAAATTATTCAGAAATCTGTTGATGTACGCACACTTGCGTGTAAACTTTGCAAATCGTAACCAAATATGCTCAAATTTTGTATGGGTGGATTTTGACACATTTCTAATCGACCTGCACTAAAAATTTTAAATATTAAAAAATTTAATTTTTTAAGTTTTGTAAGACCGAACACTTTTTGACCCGAATTGGGCTGAAAAGCTGCGTATGGGGGTTTTCTGATTCACAGAGTAGGATTCCAAAATCACTTTTTTACTAAAGCTTTTGGTTAGCTCGCAGTAAGCTAAAGATGTAAGTTTAGTATGTATACCAATAAGCCTGTTGAGAGCTAACGAAAAGCTTAATCGAGAAACAGATTTCAGAAACGAATTTCAGAAACGGAATTCGTACTCAACGATCCAGAAATGCATTGTTTGTCCAAATCCAAATGTCCAATTTTTTCCAGCGATTGTGGAGCATTTACTATGTAAGCTAGAGGAAGAGGGTTGCTACTTCGCACACGTATTTTACACAAAGATAACAAGGCGCTCGTCTTTTGTCGGTATTACTTTTTCTTGCTTTTTCATGAGAACCAGCAGAAAACTCTTCAAACTCGCACTCCCCTCACCTCCAGTAAAAAGCTTAGGATAGAGTAGAATACCTTATTTGTCTAAAGTGATCCCAAAAACAGCGACAACTGATTAGGCAACCCGTCCAGAAGGGGCTGAGTCGTCACCTCAGCCTTCAGATTTCCACCCTTGATCTTTCGCCATCCCCTGAAATAGAAACAGAAACCATCGTAAATGTTTGAAAATAAACACGGCGTGCATAGTGCACTGCACAAAAGTAGCCAAAAAGCCTTATATTTCTAGTCTACAAGCAACATAATAAAATCATTCGAAAGAATGTTTATCACAGAACAGAAATATGAAGAGGGTCCTCTCACCCCTCCCATACCAACCCAAAGAAACAAAAATGATGAATTCAAAGGAATGAATGAAGATGAAAAAATGATGAAAAAGAACCCATTAAAACGCTATAATTGTCTTGAGTTTTTCAGCAGAAACAACCGAAACATAAAAAATTTTCAACATTTTCTGGCCCTGTTGATGTTTTTATCAAACTACAGTTAACGAGCAAAGGATGAACAAATATTGTAAACTTTCGCTGAATTAATTTAATATAATGGCTGATTTTTGCGTTTGTTGCGGGATTCGACTTAAGGATACCTACGAGTCCCTTTGTACTAGCTGCAGCTCTTAGTTTGCTGCTTTGTAGCTAAAGTTGTGGCGTGAGTAAGATGAGAAAACTAGACAGTATATGCATATCCGGGTTGCGCAAACATTCCAATATTAAATTTTCCAGAGCTAAGAGCGATTTCATTATAAGTAAGAACAATCCTCAGTTATTTGGTAAAGTGTCAAGTGATTCAACCGATGTCCCACCAAAAAATTAGCCACTAAACTGGCAAAATATAAAGCTACATTTTGACGTAGAATAATCGCCTAACTGTGAACTCTCAAATGTGGCAAAAAAATGCGAGGTGACGAAGTCTAACCGTTGCCATATTGATTTTTCAATTAAATCTCTAGCTTAAGGCAACAAAGTCTGACTAATAGACATTCATGCATTTGAGCTCTGTATTACGGTGGTATCTGGGATGCGTAGCGGGCATCGGGCCATGGGCCGTGCCCGGGCCGGGCCGAAGCGGTTTAGGCACGGGTCCTGAAGCTTTGTCTTGGGCCGCTCCGGCTCTGGCTGAAAGCCCTGCCCGCTCCCGAGCCCTGTTTTAGAGGCCGTTCTCACGGGGCCTACCGGAGTCATCGTGCTTCCCCGACCATTTGCAAGTCTGGGGCTTGCAGTGACCCGGGTTTTGAGCCGGGTCTAGTAGCGGACCCCGGCTGCGGAGTCTGGGCCTATCACCTGGCCCGAGGATTTAAAGCCGGGCTAGGCATTGATTGGGCTCCGGGGCTCGCCGAGTTATAAGGATTTAAGCGGGGTTACTTTGGTCAAAAATCGATAGTCACGGATTTCGCTCATTTTCACACATACCTAATACGCTCCCACATGTTCTTAAAAACAAGACAGAATACTAGTGTTCGAAATAAAGCTGTGACAGAGGTATTCAGGTTCAAAGCTGGAAAACTTGAAAATTTATGTGATGAGCCCTTCAAGGTCCGGTGGAGACCGAACGCTATCGTGAACAGGGATGACCAATACACTAAATTAATGCCTTTACTAAGGCAATATTTTAGTGCAGACGCGGCTCAAGGCTAGCTATCCAGGCGTTCACAATGCAAGCTTGAGTGATGCACTGGCCTAATTTTTGAGGACTGCCAACTATAAGTTTAACTCATTTAATCTTGCACAGACAAAATTTTATCCCCATATTTTTATGAAAAACGTTGCTCCTCATTCCATTAGCTCTCGATTGATGCCCAATTTTTCTATATTTGGAAAAATTCAAAAATAGGAATTTTTCATATATGAAGATTACAGGTGCAGCCACAGCAGTCATGTTCAATGTTGAAGCATTTGTTTTGGCCATATTATGTGGCAGACACGAATATATTAATCTGCCAAATTTGGTGATTTTTACCACATAATGAATGAGAAATTATCCAAAAAGTGTGAAAATTAAGTTTTTGTGGCAAGTTTTTGAGCTTATTACAGTTGATAGAAACTTGCGATTGCTTTCATGTATATGACGTGTTTTTATGCGTAAAGTGCAGTCATCTCTTGACAATTTCGTAGCTTTAGCCATAGCCATTCGTTCAGGACAAGCAAAACAGTACTGTAAGTCTTATTTTTCAAGGTACAAAAACGCTTTTTTTCCAAAATTTTGACTTTGAAAATTCACCAAAAATCGGTCAGTCAACGGAATTGCACCAAACTAGATAGCTGCACCCTACAATAATATGTATGTTCTTAACATCTGTGCAAAGTTGTAGCACTGTATCTTCGTTACAGCGAAAAAAATTTCTGCCACGAACTTTTTAACCTAACTTTTTCATTTTCCTATGTTTAACACATATCAAGGTTACCTTTGAAGGGCTCTACAGAAGCAATATTATGCAAAACGCACTTATCTTGTTTTAAGGACCCATGGGAACTACAAAATATGTGAAAATAAGCAAAATCGGAGATGGTCAAAAATTAGCGAAATAGTGATCCCTCTTTAAACTGCAATATCTTTTAGCTGGGTTGGACATGGAACCTAAAACTTTGTCTTGTTTTGGGGACATATGGGGGTATGCGATGCTTCTTCCTTATGGAGTAGGCATGGGTGGGGATAATTCCGTTCGCTGGTGTGATGGGGGTTCTGTCTAAGGCAGGCTTCACGTGACCACTTTCCGTCACAATCAAAGCCTTGACCGCCTGGGCCTGGAGACGCTTGAAACCGCAGAGTGAAAATCCAAAACAAAAGCTTAATTAACCTTAAATAGTTAAAAGGAAGATGTGTTTCATCACTGTAACCAAGAGTGCATAATGATAAGAGTGTGACAAGCGTCCACACTCTATGCAATGAAGGCAAAAACTATGCGATGCGCCCTAACGGCTTACCCCCCCACAAATTGACCCCCTCTCACACCGCCTCTATATGGGTACATAGTTCCAAACGGGGGTCGCTCACTCGCTTAGTATATTTTGTACATCTATGTGTTAAGCATACACGCTTGCACCCCTTCCCCAAATTGGGCACCTGTTAATTTCAGCGTGTAATTATGCAAAGCAGTGAGCGACCCCCGTTATGACCACGTGCCCATATAGGGGCGGTGTGGAGGGGGTCAATTTGTGGGGGGGGGGGGTAAACCGTTAGCGCGCATCGCATAGTTTTTGCCTTCATTGCATAGAGAGTGACGCTTGTCACACTCTTATCATTATGTACTCTTGCTGTAACGGCATTAATAATTACTAGAAACTATTCCACTTCCTTTTGCTGAGCTGGTGCTAGAAGAACATTTTGTATCAATTTCCTCACGTTGCGCAATTAGTTGTAAGGATTCTCATGAATGGGCCGTCCAGTACGTTTTATAGTAAATTATTCATTATGAGCATTTAGGTTATATGGGATTTCGATGAATAGACGTAACCGAATTTGTAAAACCAGCCAAATTCCGCACTGCTACAATGGAAAAGGGTGGTGCTTTACACGATTTTTACACCATTTTTTCTGTTAGTTTTTGCAGTCTTTTTGCTTTCCTACAAAACATTCCTGCTAAGGCTAAGAAGTAGCTTTATGCTAAATTTACAGTGCTGATATGGGATACACAAAATCTTTGTATGCTGTAACAGGACTGAACAATTTAAATAGTGTGAATAAATATTTTAAATTTGAACTTTTTACGGTATTTTTTGGACACGGCTGCTAAACTGTTGAAAATTGTCAAATTCTCAAATTCCAACGTTTCTCGCAGATGGAAATTTACTATTACGCTATTTAGAAAGAGCTAATAAAAATTCTATCTTCAGGGTTCTATACTACTTGAATTGGAGGTTTTGTTGATACTAACAGTTCCATTGTCTCTCTCACCAGTTTCGACTATTTTTGACGCAACAACGGACATTTTTAGCAAACTTTAAATTTTTGTTACGAAAGTTTGGCTAAATTAAGTCAACAGGGCAGCCCAAAGCTGCCTCCTTTGAATTGCAACTTGTGTATTCATGCCTTTGGATCTATTTGTAGCAAGAAATTTGGTGATTATTTATCCAGTACTACTCAGCGTACCAAACGGGATCCACAGACCCCGAATTTTACCATGTAGAACCACGACTCGGAAATGTTTCTATTTGAATTAGCCGCAGCTGAATGTTCCAAGACATCAGTGGTGCCCGTGGCCCGGTATCGCCGTAAAATCCGTCAACTAAGTTTTTGATTAATCTTGATTGGTTTGAAACTCCAGAAAACGCTTTGATTTATAGTATTTTGACAAAAAAGACTGAATCAAACGAAATTCTTAACGATATGTGAGAAAACTGGCTAGAGTTCGCGACAGTTCCCTCGTTTTCGGTGATATTCAAATTGTAGTCAATGAATGGCTTGTAACTTACGGAGAACTGAACGAAACAACTAAAAATTTAAACCTGAAATGTAGGACATATTTGGCTAGATTATGTGTAAAAATGAGCGAAATCCGTAACGTAAAAGTTTTCAGAATAAGTAATTTTCAAAATCGGAAGGAGCATTTTTTACTTGCCGTTCAGCCGGTTTACGGGACTTTTATCAGAAAAAAACATTGGGGTTCCAGAGTGTCCGGACCTTCCCTCTTTTCGAAAATGTTTTGAAATTTTAAGGCATTTCTGGGGGAAATGTGTTCACTGTTGAGAAAAAATAGGTCCGGACCCATCTTTTTTCAAAACCCTGGCTACATCGCTGCTTGAACATGTTCTTCAGCTGGCAAATCCACTGAACCTCCCACATCTGGCAGTACGGTGGTGTTTGCCGCCGCAGTTCCAACACTCCACAAGGTGTCCTGGGTGATTGGAGCCGAAGAGCTACAAGGAGGCGGCGATAGAGCCACTTGAGGAAGCGAAATAGGGTCAGACTGGTGAACAAATGGTAGAAATGAGCCTGAAAGTGAGAGAAAGCAGAGTTGCAAGTAGATTAAACAAAAAGGTGATAAATACCAAATATCAAAAAAAGCCTACGTCAGTTGCTGCAGGGAGGGGGGAAAGTTTCCGGATTGACTACGGGAGTCTTTCGCGGCAACAAAAGGAAGTACTAAGCAGGGCTGTTCTGATAATCAATCAAATCAAAAATCAATATTAATTCTTATCCGATTTTTGATTTGTGATTCAAAATCAAAAATCAAAATGATTGAAATTTGTAGATGAACCAAAAATCAGAATTGCAAAATTTTGCACCTGCATCAAAAATCAAAAATCAAAATGTGGGTTCGTTCAGTCTTAAAGTTTTTCCCCGATTGACTATACAGCACTGGAATGAAATCGTCACACAGAGTAATGCCACTAAGTTGATTAATAGGAATGCACCGGGGCCTGCCCAGCCTCCGGCGCGGTGGTCAGGGTCGGCTCAGAGCGTGGCCAAAATTAGCAAACTTATTTGAATTTTTGACCAACATGCCGAAGTAAAAGTAGGTCCAATTATCTGAAAAGCCATTACAATCAGAAATAAAATAAAGGTACTTACCAATAGACCATCATATAGATAGAGGAATGTGCCAAGTAAGGAAAACAATGCATTAGTAATTAATTTTCACAGTTAATTGCACTGGCAGACGACAAACGCAAGAAGTTAAATATTTTGGAATATGCTAATTAGGCTGATGAATTGAACTTGCACTTCTACTAGAAGGTATCTACAAAAGCTAAAGCCGTACATGGATTTGAACCATGACCGCCCGTTTATTGGGCGAGACGCTTAACACTTGCGCCACAGGCCTTTGGCTTTTCTCGACGCACTGTCATATACTAACAACGAACAAAATCGAAACTACATAGAAAAATAATTTATGTGCAATAATAAATACGGTAATGTTTGAGGGAATAAAATTCTTTCAACAAATTCAGTAAGCAAATTACTATGTTTTACTTTATTTTACTAGAGATGCTTCAAGATAAATTGTGACAAATCGAGTTATAACTTCTGGTAGCGTAGTCGTCAAAGCTGTCGTCTAAAAATCACAGAGTCGTTGGTTCGACTCACAGTAAGACCTTATCTTTTCAAATTGGATTTTGATAGTGTTTATTAAGGTAATGTTTCCAATCTAGAAACCAAAAGCGTTAATCGACAACAAACATCAAAATTATACGGAAAAGGGGGGGCATCTCCTAAGCAAATGTAAATACGTTTCTTGCAATGCAAAAAGGGGGCATTTCCTAAGCGAATTTATAGACATTTCTTGCAGTAATCAATAATTTGGCATAGTGGGACATTTAAGAAAGCACCCTATGTAAAAGAAACCCAAATTTTAATTCGTTAAATGAATGCTCTGAATATTCTTAGTCTGTATGAGATATTGGCCTTGTGTTTTGTCTATTGCGAAAGCTAAGGCAATTTCAACCGTCATCTAGCTTCTTGTTTTGTCTCTTCAAAACTGAAATATGTTCTAAATTTAACCCATGTCTAGTTAAGAAAGCGCCATATATTTTTTGTCTTGTCTTTCCCCAACCAAATTTCTAATTTCAAATTTTCTTTTGTTCTTAAGAAATCTGATCTTGACATTCCAAAGTGCATGCAGTATCAATGAATGCCTAGCGGAAACTTTTTGAAAAACTAAAACATTTCAACCGGAAGTGGGATCCGGACCCACACTTATGACTTTCTTACTGACCGATGACGGATTAACTTTTAGATTCTGTCAAATACATGTGATTAATTTTTTAGTTGACATACCTATGTAAATTCGAAAACGTAATAATAAAGTCCTAAAAGCATGCGAAATAATAAGAGCAAAGTAACTCAATCGGTTATATTAGATTCTACTTGAAGTCCTAAATGTAAATGGTCTCTGATAGCAACTAGATTAGTACATTTTTGTACAGGTCAGTACATTTTGAAAAATGAAAATCGAAAGCGGGATTCGAACCCCACACTGTGACTTCAAAGTCCGCCGCTCTAACCACTCGGCCATTCCGATTCTGTAGAAAGTGTGCAAAAAGGGGTCTATGAATGAATCCTAAGTTTGGAACTACTGGATCGGAGTTTTTGTTTTATTTTTGTTTACTATTGCAGAAGTCTTGTCTATCGTTTCGATATTAGAATTTTTCCTGTAAATATTGTTTTCAACTTATTAACTTAATTTTTTCATTAATTATTTTGATAATTTTGTTTTCGTTGTTGATGTCTCCTTGTCTGTTGTTCTGAAACGAAATTTCGTTTATAGAAAGGAAAAAAGGAAAGAATTTCGTTCGTTTTTGCTTTGACAGTTTTCATGTTCATTTTTATTTTGATGGTTCCCTATTATTTACTCCAACTTATTTGCTTCTGTACTGTTCTGACACGAAATTTTATTTACAGAAAGAAAAGAACAATAACCATTTAGTACAATAATCGCCAGAATAATACTATTATTTTCTTTAACTTATTTGATTCTCTACTGTTTCTCTCAATCCCCAAAAGATATTAAAAAAGTTTAACCGGAAGTGGGTTTTGAGCCCACACTTATGACTTCAAATGCCAACGAAATAACCACTCAGCCATTCCGGTTTTCAGGAGAAGATTAAAAAAGAAGACTATGGAGAAAAAGAAATAAATTTCCTATATGCTTCAATCATTAGTTCATTCTAGTTTTAGTTCATTCTAGTTTTGAAGAGATACCGTAATCCCCAGTTTGAAAAAAGCAACACACGAAAGCTATTTTCCAAATAAGCGACACACGAAAAGTATTTACAGAAGCTATTTTGAAAAAAGCGACGCACGAAAACTACTTTTGAATATAAGCGACGCACCAAAACTACCTATGTTAGAGGCAAGCGACACACAAAAGACTAGGCTCCAGTTTAGTCTCAACTACTTACACCAATCAAGCAGTAATATTGAATCTTCATGTTAATAGCTTTAAAATACGCTGATAAATTATTCTTAAATTCCTGGCGTTGAAACGAAATTCAGTCTTGGCTGGCTTTTGGTTCAATATTGGTTGTGATCTCAAGATAAGTACGAGGACCGGTCCATTAGGGTATTGAAACCCTCTGTAGTCAAAAATTCTGCTATAGCAATCCTTGTTTGTTGCATGCCAACTACTGTTTGGTCCAAGGGTACAATTCATGGAAAGTAACACTGCTTTACTCTTTCGTAACGCCGTTCAATTTTTCTCCTCTTCTTCGATTTGCCATTCAATAATGAATTTATCCACAAGGCTATTGCCACAGCAGAGATTACCACCCGTCGGCTCCAGATCTGGTCCAAAATGTATTAATTCATATTGTTAAGATGTGACCGTCAATTTTAGTTCAATACCTGATAAGCATAAGAACAATCATTCTTAGATGCTGTGCGTAGCTATTTATCTTGAAAACACAAATTCCGGTATAAGCTTTATTAGAAATGCCATAGCTAAGAAAGTGAAAAGTGGCCGGTTCCCATCACTGCCTCGGAACTTACCTATGCAATATGATTTTATTTTAAAATATTTTTACAAGACAACCAGTAGTTTGCAGATGAAACCAAACCTGGATGTTCTAAACTTTTTCACCTTTGTCAAGCTATAGCTAGAAAACCAAATCGAAGCAACTAAAACTGGTCCCGTGTAGTTAATGTGTAGAACACGTGTTAAAAAGTAACCTTTCAGCTTCCACAGTAAACATTGCTGAATCGGTGAAAAAGGTTTGATTTTGACGGTGGCTGTGGTTTGCTCTTGCTTCCTGAGGTTTTAAAGTAATCACTATAGTGTGTTTGTAAATAATAATATTGATTATTGTCATAAATAACCATAGATTGTTTTGATCCTGAACGAAAATGCTGGAGAAACTCCGACTACTGTCACGGTCTCAACACCTATGATGGCAATCAAGCCGCAACAGTTAGTGGATTACCATGCCAGGCATGGTCAGCACAAGAACCGCACAAGCATGAAAAAGGAACATTCTACGACCATGGTTTCTGCCGCAACCCAGATCATTCCGCAGCTCCCTGGTGTTATACGAAAGATGTAAATGTTCGATGGGAGTACTGCTTCCCACCTTGTGGTGGTGATCCTGAACCTCCACAGCCTCCACGTAAAGCTTATACTGATAGAATGTTATTGTGACTCCTCGAGGAATGCACAAATTCAAAGTTGGAGTTTTCATTAGAAAAAAAAATTTGAATGAGTGGTTCGTAAAAATCCGCAACTGTGTTGCTTATTTGATGCGAAGTGCCGATTTAAGCTTTCTGTACATACCACCAAAATTATTCATGACAGCTTATTACTGTAAAGACGTACTTCAAAATACGTCAACTACTAAAAGCCTGATTCACAGGTGCTATTTAAATAATTTACTTTCAGCAAGTAAAGGTTGTGGTGTATGTTCGGATATCCAACTCATACGGGCTCACAGAGGACATCCGTCTGATCACATGGCCGCAACAACAAAAAGGGAAATGGCCGAAAAAGGATATGGCAGCCAGTGGGGATACGGTTATGGATACTGTACTTCTACTCCAGTACGTGGGCTTGACATGGTTCCTCTGTACCGTGCGTACAGTAACGACCTGAACGATTACTGGAGCTCTACAAACAAACAGGAGCTGTTGGATGCTGCTGATAAAGGGTAAATAGAAAACAAAATAAAACTATATTAATCAGCTTAATAACAAAAGTAATGTGCAACATTAACGCCAGGCTAGTAGTGCTCTGTGACCTGAAGTTTAAAATCGCATAAGTTCTTTTGGAAAGTGCAGGAGATCTCTGAGATTATGCCCTGAACATGACATTATTTGGTGGAGGAACTTTGAGGAGTGATTTTCAAATGAAAGCATCTGAAACTTAGCTTACTTCGTCGATCCACCGCTTATTATTTCGTGATATTTCAGTATTTAATTTTGATACTTTTTTGAAATATCTAACTAAAACTATAACTTTTCCAAAAGTCCAGGATAAGTTCTAGTGTCTATGCTGCTGCATGCGTAATCTTCTGCCTGCAGTCCCAGTACAAATATTATTTCATTCCTTTATTTTCGCATCATTTCAATCCTAATGGTTTTGTCACTTCCACGGCTTGAAGTGGAACATGAAGATATTTCTTTCCTCGCAATCTGTTTATGTCCCCTATTGTGGCGCTGTCTCAATTCTGACTCAGATTTCCAGATTTGATAATGAAATAAACTTCCTATAATGCTACCCACTTGGCTACCTACCGTTCTTTTCTATATTGGATATTTTCTGTAGTATCCGCGCTGAGTAGTGATTCTAATGCTGATGCACTATATGTTTCAGCTACAAGCTCGATGAAGACCCTCAATGCTTTGTTCTGCGAAGTCACAAAGGTGTCCCTGCAAATAAATGGACGCCCATTTACCAGTTCTATAATGATAAGACGAAAGACAAGCTTTTGATTAAAGGAAATTTCCAAAAGAATGGTCTGCACCGTCATGCTGATTGGAACTTCCAAGGCTTCGACTTTTACGTTTTTCGTAATCCTGAAACAGCTTGTAAAGACTTTCCTGTAGAAGAACCAGGTAAATTCTACCACTAATCATCAACATATCCTGCAACGTATTCTCGTTTGTTATACTTTTTCTCCAATAGATGAACCGGTCAGTATCATTCGGTTCAATTAGCTTGTCCCTCGAAAACTTGCAAATTGTTTCCACTATGAGGAACCTGGTCAGGCTTATACTTTATGAAGTATAAACTGAAAGCAAGGTAATTCAATTGAAATTGAATAAAGGTGCTTTTAATTCAACTTTCCAATTTGTTTAACAAATGACAAATTTAGCTTAAGTTTTAAAGTTTGTTAGCCAGTGTCCGGGGATATTTCCTATTATTTTAAATTTCAAAACTTTCAAGTAGATGTTTTGAAGCTTACAGCAAAATATGCATTTATTCCTTAAATTTTGATGCTTTTGATGCTAAAATTCTAGTATCATTTCGAATTTCTAAAAGTTTCAGCACGATGATTAAGACATGTACTCTAAATTCCAAAAATTCGATGAAGTATTATTAGAAATTTAAACATTTCACGTGTTTTCCCTATAATTTGGAAAAATAGACTTTAGGATTTAGGATTTAGAGAATATAACTTTTGGTAAATCCCAAAATTCTGATACACTGATTACTGTTACAGTTACTATCACAGTTACTCGAGTACAGGATGTAGGATCGTAGCAATTAATTTTTAGAATTTTTAGAACTTTAGAATTTAGAACTATATTTAAGTTTAAGACTTCAGACATTCCATATTGATTCAAGATCAACGTGACAAGCGCAGCCAATAACAATCGCCCATTGTGAATGCAGACGCTGTCAGCTTTGCTAGTTTCAAAATAGTCAGTTTTACTAAAAGCAGTGCATATTGTAAAGTTGGCTTAGTTTGCTCGCAGTCCGAATGGATTTGTTGTCGTAAGGACCCAAAGAAAAAGCGTACCCAAAAAGCTTACAAATTTTGTAGGTAAATCCTGTGCAACATGGGTCAATTCAACTAGGATGGATGTTTATTTGGCCTGACAATGTTTATTAGAATTCGGTATCTTCTGCTCGACGTGATCTCCTGCATCATACCAAGTTCGTAACTTTAGGCTAGATTAATATGTACTGCATACTCAACTTATCTGCGCCGGTTTCAGCTCTCAGCGATCGCACTAGTTACTTTTAAGATTACTGTTGAGGATAAACTAATACCTACCTCTTTTCTGATCATAGTTTGTCGTCCAGTTAGCTTTAGCTTGCAAATTCACTGCTACTATGCTGGATTCCGATTTACTAGAGCGCGGGCACACATTTTGCAAATTGTAGATGTAGATTTAGATGTAGATGTAGATTTCCAGATGATGTATTCAAGACAATGAGGATTTCAGGCATTTTTTTAAATCCACAGAAAATTGGGATATCGAGGTGGCCCAGTGTACGGGGTACCGACATTGGTTTCTACATCCAAAGGTAGTAAATGTGCCCTCCCGTCCAGGTATGGGCGGACATAGAGTTCACCCCATTAGCCAGAGAGTTACCCTATTTCAGATGCTGCAGCATCATTTATTCATTAAAATGGCGGATACCACCGCCAGAAAACGAAAAATCTGACAAATACGCTCAGGATGAAATTCCAATTCAGTAATCGTTTCACTGTGCAACCCAGTCCACATTATTGTTATCATATATGAAGTCGAGTCTGCCATACTGTCCAGATGAAAATTTCCTCAATGAGATGCTAAAGGATATTACGAAGCAAGCTGCCTATCAGTGCATTCGCAATCGGCGATTCTTATTGGCTGTGCTTGTCACGTAGAGCTTGAATCAATATCGAATGTCTAAAGTCTAAAACTTAACTTGTCCGAAGTTCAAAAGTCTAAAAATCAACTGCTAAGATCCTACATCCTGTACTCGAGTAACTATCAGTGCATCAAGATTTCAGGATTTAAAACAAGAGTT
>JASAND010015431.1:0-22694 GCA_030248195.1 Trissonchulus latispiculum | reverse complement strand
ATATATATATATATATATATATATATATATATATACGTATATATATATACATAATGATATAGAATCTTAGAAACCCGTTGGAGCACCGTGCTAAGGAAAAGCGAAACCCGCCAACCGTATTGTTGAAATCTACACAACTAATATCCAAAAAGCTGATCTACAACAACTCGTCCATTTGAAAATTTTTGCTTTCGGACAAATAAGACCGGTCTTAGAGATTGATTGTTCTGGACATGTCTTGTCAGAGCTGTGCGAATTTTCCAAAATCCCGTACAGTGACTATAATATATATATTGCTCAAACGAATCTAATGTTTTGCGAAGTTTGAAAACTCCGAGAGCTTGCGACATTTCGCGAAATCTTACATAGCTAGCTATATTGAGTGGCTTTCTTCATATTCACCAGAAACTCAAAGAGAATTCTTAATGTCTTGTTTAAACTCAGATTTGGATTCGGACTTCGCGAATGCAGTAAATCTTGAGTCAGAACTAGATTTTAAAAACTTTTCTGTAAATTTCAGGTGGATATATATACAAGTAACAAAAATGCTCCGCACAAAAGGGGATAATATGTGTGTTGGGCCTATGTCTGTCGTTTAATCCGGTTGAGACAGAAAGTATATAAATCCGACACAGCAAGTTTGGGTGGGTGGTTCTATGGCGAAAGTTGTTCAGTACGATTTGACTCGAAATTTGACCACTTTTGAAAATTTTAATTTTTGACCCAAAATCGCCTAAGTCCCCACCCCACCCCACCACAGGCCTCTACAGCCACTTTAGGTACGCACTTCTATGACAAAAGTTGCTCAGTTCGATGCGGGCTTTCATTTGGTACCAAATTTGACCACTTTTGAAAATTTTAATTTTTGACCCAAAATCGCCTAAGTCCCCACCCCACCCTACCACAGCACTCTACAGCCACTTTAGGTACGCACTTCTATGACAAAAGTTGCTCAGTTCGATGCGGGCTTTCATTTGGTACCAAATTTGACCACTTTTGAAAAATTTTAGTTTTGACCCAAAATCGCCTAAGTCCCCCGCCCCCCCCTACCACAGCCCTCTTCCGCCTCGTTAGGTACGCAGTTCTATTACAAAAGGTGCTCAGCTCACTTAGGGCTTTCATTTGGTACCAAATTTGACCACTTTTGAAAAATTTTAGTGTAGACCACGCCTAAGTCCCCACCCCCACGCTACCACAGCACTCTACAGCCACTTTAGGTACGCACTTCTATGACAAAAGTTGCTCAGTTCGATGCGGGCTTTCATTTGGTACCAAATTTGACCACTTTTGAAAATTTTAATTTTTGACCCAAAATCGCCTAAGTCCCCACCCCCACCCCTACCACAGCACTCTACAGCCACTTTAGTTAAGCACTTCTATGACAAAAAAAGTTGCTCAGTTCGATGCGGGCTTTCATTTGGTACCAAATTTGACCACTTTTGAAAAATTTTAGTTTTGACCCAAAATCGCCTAAGTCCCCACCCCCACCCTACCACAGCACTCTACAGCCACTTTAGGTACGCAGTTCTATGACAAAAGTTGCTCAGCTCACTTAGGGCTTTCATTTGGTACCAAATTTGACCACTTTTGAAAAATTTTAGTTTTGACCCAAAATCGCCTAAGTCCCCACCCCCACCCTACCACAGCACTCTACAGCCACTTTAGGTACGCACTTCTATGACAAAAGTTGCTCAGTTCGATGCGGGCTTTCATTTGGTACCAAATTTGAGCACTTTTGAAAAATTTTAGTTTTGACCCAAAATCGCCTAAGTCCCCACCCCCACCCTACCACAGCACTCTACAGCCACTTTGAGCATGCAATTCTATGACAAAAGTTGTTCAGCTCACTTAGCGCTTTCATTTGGTACCAAATTTGACCACTTTTGAAAAATCTTATTTTTGACCACTTGACCCCCTACCCGATTTACCCTTCAAACGGCAAAGTGGAGCCAGTCCAGCAAAATGGGTGGGTCGGACGGCAAAACGGACTCCGGAAATGAGCTGGGCGCACCAGAAAACCCCTATGGACAAAGTTTTGAGAGGCTATGCACAGTCCTATATGGTGTTCTTGGAAGTCGGTACCGACTTGACCCTCCCGACAGCAAAGTGGAACCGGCCCAGCAATATGGGTGGGTCCGACGGCAAAACTGCTTATGGGAATCAATTCGCCGTGCCAGAAAACCTTTGTATGAAAGAATTGAGCTTTCTAAGTTGAATACACAGCGAGAAATTTCGATTTTTCATTTTTCGAATTTTCACCATTTTTGACCGGCCACTGTGGTCGCATGGGAAGTGATAGAGAAACGAGACTTAGCTATTTAGTTAGTTCAATATATGTCGTTTCTGAATATAAAAAGAAATCGGCTCCAGCTCTTAACGTTCGAGCTGCGCAGCGACCACAAAAATGGTCACTTTTCGCTCTGAGCCGACTTTGCGGCGCCGCTGCGGCGCTGTGGCGCACCTGCGGCGCAAAAAAAGTAGCGATTCTTAAATGGCGCATGGGGTACTACCAGACCCTATACCCCTTTAGGTCCGGCCTCCGCTGCAGATTACGTGAAAGAGGCGGAAAGTCAGGACAATACGACCATTAAATAGGAGAAACCGGAAAAAAAACATCGCCGCCATAACCGGTCCGGGGCACAACTTTTTAACGGAAAGTGATACGGGGCTGAAACTTCGCACACATACTAAACTCGATGTGCTCTACAATTTGCGCATGAAATCTGCGCAGGATCTGCGCAGGATTTTGCGCAGCCTCTGCGCAGCTTATTTTACGGTGTCTCCAGGGACTTTTGACAAATATTATAGGGGTCGCTGCCGCGACCCCTATGATAGAGAGAGAGAAACCCTTCAAATAAGCCAAAGATCTGAACTTCGAGCACTTCTTTAAATTTATCGAAATATCGCTAGCTTCGCGGCGTTTACAGCAGTTGGGAATTTAGCAAAATGTTACTTTGTTTTGAGCTACACTGTACCATAAAGGTGAGTCCTTTTATAAATTTTTGCTGTTACCACTTACGGCCCAGACAAATGTGAACTCAGTGTAAAATGGCCGAGAAGTTGGCCGGGTTTTAAAAAACAAGCAGACCGTTGCATAAAAAATCACGGGATTGCAATTCAAAATTAGGTTTCATCAAGGTAGACTACTAAGTCAAGTGCTTCGAAAAACTCGCTGCATCTATAAACAACCCACCCATCATTCAACAGCTGGAAAACCACTACATTAACTTACTTATGTTTCCTTTATAGCGAAGCTGATTTTTCACACTATACTCTACTATTTGATTGTCATATTCTTTCGGTGAGTTGCCAAGAACCTATAACACGCCATACTGATAAAATAGCCATATATAATAGAGGCAATATATATTCATAATATGTACATATATATACGTATATAGTCAGGGGGGGGGGGGGAAACACAAATAGGGAAGCAAGCCTCCAACTTTTTCTTCGTTTGGATTTGGATCGGTTTGAGTATACCGTTACGTACCGTGGGCAAATACCTATCCAATCGTATATTCAAACTTCTCTTATACCTCTCTCAGCTTTGGCGATAACAGGATTTGTCCATGTTTTTTTTACCCGCAAATCGGGGAAAAAAAACATGGTGCGGGGAAAAAAAACATGGCCCGGATTTCTACCAACCAACCATTTAGGGTGCTTTAAAAGCGTTGTTTCAGCTGTTTTCAGCGTGCAAAACTACCTAGGCACCATTCCAACCTCACAGAAAGCTTAAAAACCGACTTTTTGGTCAAAATGCCAAATCCGCTGTATCTAACCAGTTTGGGCATGAAACCTGCTGGGAACTGGCCATAATATGCAGAATATCGGTAGAAATAAGTTAGTTGTGTTAAAAATTGCAATATCCCACCGTTTTTTAAGTTTTTTGAAAATTTTCATTTTTACCATTGAAACTTATGAAACCTAGCATGTTGATGCTGCAAATCAAATTTTCGAGCTAGAAGCTTCAAAAATGCCCAAAGTTGGCATATTTTGAGGTTTTTAATGGTTTTAAAGCATTCTCTTTCATATAGAAGCATTAGTTACGCCTTCCTGAAGCATACGCAAAAATTTGAAAATTTGGTCACCATGTTTTTTTTCCCCGCTCTAGTGGACCCCATGTGGGGGAAAAAAACATGGTCAAATTTTTTACTGGGTTGACGCAGGGGAAAACCACTATTGCCATGTGATAGAGCAAGTCAAATTATGCCCGCATGCCAATTTATAGTAGCCAAAGTTGGATAGTTGGTTAGATATATACTTGCAAACTTTCGAAAATCCTTAGCATTTTGGCCCATTTTGGGAGGTCAACTTTGGTCAAGTACTGTGCTTACAGATTCGAACTCAGAAACCAATCTGGTACTGTAGGGTATACTTCTAGACTTGCTCTTTCTAATGGGCTATACTAGGCAGCTGCAACTGCTATGGTTGGGGAGCAGGCGACCGTGTTTTTTCCCCCTCTTTTCCGGCATGTTTTTTCCCCCCCCCCCCCCCTGACTATATATATACTTTTTTCTGCTTTTGACCAGAACATTCGACTGACAGAACAACAGAGCAACCGGATTCAGTGGAAGGAAATTTCAGCTCAATTTAGTGCTAACATTAACAATTTCATTTTGTCTCTGATTTCTTCCTCGCCTCGCCAGCCTCATCAATGGCTACACGCCTGTGTGCCAGTATATATATACGCTCTTTTAGCTACTGCGGCGTATGTCTAACACCCTGTTCAGTAAGCTTAACAGAGTCAGAATGAATTTACCCAGTTGAAAACATGTACAATAATTGCTCGCAATATATATAAACACTTTCAGCCAACAATATAGACCTTTGAACATTGTTGCAAAATTGCCCCCCAGGATTCAGGCCTTCCACCCCGCAGAACTTTAAAGTGCCCAAGAAAAATAGGGTTTTGGGGGTAAATTTTGAAACATTTTTCTGACTTCGCCGGATTTTTAGACATTTTTAGGCATTTTATCTATTTTAAGCCTAAATTTAGGTTAAAGATACTTAATATTTTAGCTCAGCAGCAAAAAATATATAGCTATTTTTTAGCATTTTTCAAAAAAATTTCTCCCCCCCAGACCTGGGGGGCCGGGCCGCCCCCCAGAAATCTTTGCCTGGGAAAAAGCCAGGCCCTCCTCCCCGCCTTACACCTATGCCACGGACTAACCTGTTTCACGCTTTTTGGCAATTTATTCCAGGTGCAGTTGCTTCTGATGCAGGACTCTATCTCGGCACTCATTTCTTACACTAACATAGTGATATATTACGTAGGTGTATATATATATATATATATATATATCGTCATACGTCATACGTATATATACAGTATATACATTTCGTGAAAAGCAGGACGATTGGCGAAGTTTTCCAATTAGCAGAATGGATTGATCATTTATAAAACTTTGACTCCCATCTTCGCGAAAAGTCGCTTATGCTTCTTGTAGTCAAATCCCTCACCCTGAGTTTTCTCCAACCACAAAAAGGTGCTTGTTCCGGTTCCGCTGTCTTAATTTCGAACTGAACTCTCAAAATTGACTTATCGACGAATATTTCAATCGCGCGGAGAATCGGCTGCGCCTGCAGCTCAGCATACAGGAAAAATTTTCTAGAAATATATGTATATATATATCATTTTCCATTTTTGCTCCAATGGAATCCGCCTTGCCGCTGGTGGAGCAGCTTGTGCCCGATGCCCTCCCCGGGTCCCCGGGCCAACCAAATGGTTCCCCTTTCGGGCTACCCCCAACAGCCCGACCCATCCTACGGGTCCCTATTCCGGGACAGCCAGACGCCCAATGCCCTGGGCAAACTGCACCGAACTTTACACCCTGCTATATTCTGCCGGGTTTTTCGCAGCCGGGCCTGGTAAGCCAGCATACCTTGCCCGGCTCCTCCTAATGGCTGGCGATGTGGAGCCCAACCCGGGCCCTCGGTGGCCCTGTTCGACCTGTGGGCTCCCAGTTAAAAGTAACTGCTATTCAATCCGATGTGTCTCATGTAATCTATGGACCCACGAGGGCAAATGCAGCGGCATTTCCCCTGCTACCTTCAGGAAAGGAGTGTCGGCCCAGCTGATCTCGAACTTTCGGTGTGCCCGGTGCCTACACAATCCTACCGTTCGGCCCGCCCCAGCGTCTCCACTCATCACAGCACCCCTCGCCCCACCTCCACCGCTACCCTTGCCTCAGTCAACAACAACAACCATTCCTCCGTCGACACAGCAGCCCAACCGCCTCTACCCCGGCCAACGTCAACGGGGAAGCAACCGGCGTAAGCGCGCTGGAAACTTAACGGTTCTGCAATGGAATGCAGGAGCGCTCTCTACAGCGAAACGAGCCTTTCTGCAACGCATATTGGAAGAACTCGACGTCGATATAGCAGCGATCCAAGAAACCTGGCTTAAACCAACTGAACAGCTACGATTCCCTGGATATAACGAGGAGCATCAATATAGAACCCTCGACCGCCGGGGCAGAGGCGGCGATGCCGTCGTGGGCGGCGGCGCTGCCCTCCTCATCAAAAAGGGCATAAACTATGTCAAAACAACTGGACCCCTGGTAGCTGCTAACGACACGACAACCGATGCAGTTGCCGTCAACCTTCTCCTCCATGGCGCGTTAATACCTGTCGCCTCCGTCTACGTCCCGCCTGTCATCAGGACTGCGAATGACCTCCGGGTTCAAAATTTTGATCCGAACTTTCTCCCCTCCTCTACCAGTGCTGTGATATTGGGAGACTTCAACGCTCACTCGCCGCAGTGGGATCCATTCCAACCCCCCAATGCAGTCGGTGAAGATCTAGAGGACTGGATTGCCGCTAACAGTCTCACCGTGGCCAATCTGCCCGCCTCAACCAAAGTCACTTCCTATTCAGTCCCAGACCTGGCTTTAGTCGGGAGGCGTTGGGACAGTGCCTATCACTGGAAACAGCTGAAAGACACTGTATCTGACCATATTCCGGCCATTCTGGAACTAAGAACTGTCACCTCGCCGAGCGAAGCGCCCAAGAAGAGCCGCCTCAACTTTAAGAGGGCCGACTGGGAAAAATTCAGGCATGTACTTGATGATCAGCTGAGCCTGAACTTGCCAGACCCCGCTACTGCAACAGTCCACTCTCTGTCAAAAGCCATCACCCAGTCACTTCAAACCGCGGCTAGGATTGCTATCCCGAAAACCCGCCGCCGGAACCCCAAAGCCTGGTGGAAACCAGAGCTTACCGAAGAGGCAAAGAAATGCCGCGAGCTAAGGAAGTACGCTAGGCACGGTGAACAACAAAAACAGGCCTGGATGACTGAAACTCGGAAGTTCAGGAGCATGATCGCCACTGCAAAACGGGAAGACTGGCAGTCGTATGCGACGACCCTCAATCTGAGATCTGACCCGGCCAAAGTGATGCGGACTGTAAAAGCCATAGATGGGAAGTCCACATCAAGCTCCGGTGGAGCTATCAGGAAGGGGAACAGATTGTGCCTAACTGATAGGGATAAAGCATCTGCCTTTATAGCCGAATACTCGGCCGTCAGCAGGAAGAAAGCACATGGAGACTCAGTGAAAACCATGAAGCTGGTCCGGGAAGCTCTGCGGCCTGCATGCATCTGCGAAAACGAACCCGCACCAACGATTTGCAGTCCGTTTACAACAACTGAATTACTCTATGCCATAAAGCAGCTGAAGCTACGGAAAGCTCCTGGCATGGATGGTATTACCAACGAGATGATCCGGAACGCCTCCTCGACTTGTCAGCAGCAACTTCTCGCCCTTTTCAATCTGTCATGGGCCAGTGGTGCTGTACCGAGCCGCTGGCGCCAAGCGGCAATCATCCCCATCCTGAAAAAAGGAAAGTCACCAGAATCCACCAGCTCCTACCGGCCTATCAGCCTAACTCCTGCGCTCGCGAAGCTAATGGAGACCTTAGTCAAACGCAGACTGCAATACTTCCTGGAGAAGAAAGGTTTCTTTACTGCTGTCCAGGCAGGCTTCCGACCGGGAGGATCAACGGAAGACCAAATCCTACGCCTTTCCCAGTCAGTCACCGATGGGTTCAGGTCCAAAGGAAAAGCGAAGCGAACAGCTTTAGTCCTGGTGGACTTCGCCCGGGCGTTTGACACTGTCTGGACACCTGGCCTTCTCCAGAAACTGATCAACTCCGGACTCCCTCTGTGCACTGTCCGCTGGCTACGTCAGTTCCTCTCCGATCGCAGAGCTTGTGTCAGGATCAACTCTTCACGCAGCAGGCTTAGGCCCCTTCACGATGGTGTTCCTCAAGGCAGTTGCCTGTCTCCTCTGCTGTTCCTCATTTTTATCAACGATGTTACCAACAACATGCCTGAAGGGGTTCAGGCGTCCCTGTTTGCGGATGATCTGGCCCTCTGGCACCAAGACGTCCACATTGCCAGGGCGGAGGAAAAACTCCAGATGGCCGTTGATTCCCTACGAGAATGGTCGAATACCTGGCATATGGAAGTGAACGTCAGCAAATGCGAAAGCATGATCTTCACTACCCATAACGCCGAGGCCAAACAGAAGCTACGCCTACGCTATGGAGACCAGCCGATACCGAGCAAAGATAACGTCACCTTCCTGGGCGTGACATTCGACCGTTTGCTCAACTTCGGCTCCCACGTATCCCGGCTGAAGACCAAATCGGCCGGACGGATCAAGGTCCTGTCTGCCTTGTCTGGCACTGATTGGGGACTATCAAAGGAGGATCTGCGGTCAGTTTACATCACCTTTGTGCGATCTGCCCTTGAGTACTGCGCCAGCGTCTGGGGGCCTTTGGCCGCGCCCACCCACCTCCAGACAGCCGAGAAAATCCAAAACAGAGCCTGTAGAATCATATCAGGCTGCTATGGATCTTCCCCTACGGAGGCGCTCCAGCTGGAGGCTGGAGTCATTCCTCTCAGGAACCGAGTAACCTATCTCTCTGCCAAAGCCTATGAAAGGAGTCTACGTCTACCGCAACAGAGTCTCCGGTACCAAGCGATCCACCAGAAACCCGCCAGCCAACGCCAATTGAAATCTCAACCTTGCTGGCGATCGACGGTTGCTGAGTTTGTGGACTCAACCTGCCTAACGGGATGTCAGCGAGAAAGCATAAACCTACTCCCGCCAATGCCCCCTTGGAACCTGCGAACGGTTGTAACGGCGGATGCTTCACTAGCTACCCGCTGCCCAAAGTCCCTTCCTCCAGACCAGAGGAAGCAGACGACAATGGAAACCCTTCGCAGTCTGCCAGTTCCCACGATTGAACTGTGGACCGACGGTTCCGCTAAATCTGGAACAGAAAGAGGCGGCAGTGGAATCTACGTAATCGACAATAGAACCGGTAGACGGACTCATTTGGCACTCGCAGCTGGAAAGGTATGCTCCAGCTACAGGGCTGAATTATACGCAATCTCCCGTGGCCTGAGGTGGCTCCGTCAAAATCACAAGCTAAAACGACTGCCCGTCAATAAGAATTCTCAGCGACTCACTATCGGCGATTGAGCGTCTATCCGGCGGTCCACCGACAACGATGATCCAACTGGAATGGGAAATCTGGGAGCAACTTGATCTCCTGGCGCTGTCTGGAATCCGAGTGGAAGCCTTTTGGATTCCCAGCCACTGTGGAATCCATGGCAACCACCAGGCTGACAGACTTGCGAAAAACGGTAGCAAGCTACCCCAAGAAGCCGTTGCCATTGATATGCCGACCGCGGCGGCGGTTCTGAGAAGGCGATCGGCAGAATCTTGGCGAGAACAGCTTGTGCACGGAAGAACTAAAACTATTTTCGAAGATCGTGGTCCCGTTCCACCTGAGCTGGAATCTGGCCTTTCGAAAAGGCAAAGGATCATCCTGTCGCGCCTACGTACCGGGAAAAGCCTGCTACTGGCCCAATACCGTAACCAAATCGACCCCATCGGCTGTCCGTCGGCCCTATGCCCTGATTGCCTAACTGAAGACGAGACACTTGAACACCTAATTTTGACTTGTCCTCAAAAGGGAGCCTACCCGGCAGAGGCTCCTGAACTGTTCTGATGGTCTGGCTGTCCTATGGAAGAACCCTTCCGGGGTCCTGGGTTCTCGGGGGTACCGGGCGTATCTAGCCCGGCAATATGGTTTCCTCAACCAGGACCAAAAACATCAAAACCACCCCCCCAGGCCCGCACCGAAAAAAAAAATAACCCAAAAAAAAACCAGCCCAAAAAAAAAAAATTCTACAGTACATGAATCCACCCGCGACAAAACACGTACCGACTACGGTGTCGTTAAATATCAATACAGAGCGCCGCCCCGCGGGAGAGACTTAAGTAATTACGACTCCCGGCCGGGGCCTATATCTGTCATGTAGGCGATATTTTTAATAAAAAATTTTAAAAATAATTACCTTAAACAAAAAATAGAGGTAACATGCAAAAGCCTTCAGAACGCGAAAGAGGGCTTGAATAAGTTGACAAAGTTGTGCTAAAATATGCCTAAATTAGGCCCCCAAAACCCCTTCACCAAACCCCTCTAACCAAAACCCCCCCAAAAAACACATAAATTACTACCAAGCCCCAACCATATAAACTAAAACAAAAATAAATCCAACACAACTACACACAAAATAAAATACAATCTTTAAAAATAAAAGTGAGGTTGTTTTTGTACTAGTTATTAAATCGCATAATATTTATAAATAATTAAATATTATTTAAAGATTTTGAAATTATTAATTGCGTACTTAACAAAGATTATAAAAAAACGCCCCCACAAAATATCCAAATTTTACAACCAAATTCTCCATAACTACCCAAACAAAACAATATACCAAAAAATTACTCCCTCCTTATCAAATCCGTCTCCTCCACCGTGTCGGGGCCCAGGCAAACAACAAAAACACAAATACAAAACTACAACCAAAAAAAAAACAACAAAAACTCCCAAATTTGCTATCTATATATATATTATCCTTTAAATTCCTTAAATATATAACCATAAATTTAATAGCTGTTTATCCGGGGCAACCCACTATCCCATTTTCCGTACAAAACTCAGCTCACTTACATCCATTTGTCGAATTTGCACTTTTCAAAAATCCCCCCCACAAACCCAAATTTAAAATTTTCAGAAATTGCAAAAACTTTGGTACCAAAAAATAGAGTTAGCAATTTTTGACTGCGTTTGGACCCAGTGGCTTTAGGGGGGGGGGGGGGACTTTGAGCTAGTCTGGGTAGTAGTTCAAAATAACACACTACTCCCCAGAAATTTTGTCTACTTCACAACTATATATATATAATATTTAATATTAAATATATATAACCTGTGTTTTTTGTTACTATAATATATTCTTTTTTCTCTTTTTTACATGTCTATTCCAACGAGGCAGGGTAGGCGCGGGGGTAGGTTCCAGACACTCTCACGTGGGGAGGGGGTCTCCCCACACAGGGGGTAACAAAAAGTATCCATGGTTCAAACCTATGACTTAACCTACGAAAATCCTAATTGACAACGCACAGGTAAACTTTCCTGGAAAAATCGGAAAAGTCTCGGAATACGAGTTTTAAATTTCTACTAATTTTATCCCGATATTCTAAATCTTTCCGATCCAAAACTTTCCGGATGTCTGAAAGAATCTGGAAAATATTCTAAAATCCACACCCTCCCCGGATTAAATTATCCGGGTACCCCACCTTGTTCTCAATTTAACAATTTCAGATATTTTCTGGCAAAACTGAATAATTTCGTAAAAAAAAACTTGGAAAAAACGGTAGGAAAAATACTCGGAAAAATCGGAATACAAGCAAAAACTGCACCCCCCAACCCACTAAAACAACCAATCCTTTTCCACCCCCCCCCCTACTCTTTTTCATCCCCCTCCCATCCGTTAAAAATCGCAAAAATCGCTAACGGATAAAATTTTACACCCTTTTTTATGCCTCCCGGAAAAAATTTTGCAGTAGAAAACGCTAAAATGGAAAAAACCCCACCCTCCCCCCCCCCCCTACCCCCAAATTTCATCATTTACCACTCTCACCATGGGGCAATACAGTCCCTGCCAATACTGGAAATCGGAAAAGTTGCACGAATGACAAATCGGAAGATTGACCGAGAAAATCGGAAACAATGAGTTCGGATTTTCTTTTCGCCTTTTCCATCTAAAATTTCTCCGGAAACAAGGTTTTCCTGTCGGACATGTTCTAAGTCCACCCAATCTCTCCCTACCCCCCCGTCTCTCCCGTTCCCCCGTGGAAAATTCACTCCAAAATAAAGTCAGGATTGAGTCCTTCCTCTCCCCCCACCCCCACCCCCCCCCCCGCCCACGGAAACTTACGGTTCTCAGGCCTCTCTACCAGCCTCACCATATGGAGCTCCCGACCCCCTGTAACCACACACCCTGAACGGGCCATGCTCGCCGCCGGGCGGGCCAGCCGCGGGGGCGCGCGCCCTCCTCACGGGGGCAACTATCACTCTCCCGCGTCACCTCCCCCCTAATCGCCCGTGCCGGGCGGCTTCGCAAATTTTGCCTCTTCTCTCGGTTGGGGGTGGGCTCCCCCGCGCACTCCACCACACTTAGCCCTTTTGGCTCGGACTAAACGCCAGCCACGCCAAAAACCTCGCAACCGGGCTGCCTCCGCAAACCCCTTCCACACAAAACCCCCCCTTGGTACCGCCTCCGTCTCTGGTCGGGGGGCGTCCTACTGATGGGTAGCTTCCTTTATAGCCGAATACTCGGCCGTCAGCAGGAAGAAAGCACATAAAAAACTCAGTTAAAACCGTGAGTGGTCGGGGCCGCCCTGCGCATCTGCGAAAACGACCCGCCCACGATGCAGTCCTTTACAACAATGAATTACTCTATGCAATAAGCAGTGAACACTCGGAACCCTGCGGTGGTATTCCCCCGCCCCGCTTCGCCACTCTCCCCTTCAACTCAGCCGTGGTCTTCCGCGTGGGCCCGGCACACCCCACCTGAGAAAGGAAAGTCCTTAGACCCTATCGTGCGCGCTGGTTGCCCCATACTTCCTGGGAGAAAGCTTCTTTACTGCTGTCCGGCGGGTTCCGACCGGGAGGATCAACGGAAGACCAATCCTATGCCTTTCCCAGTCAGTCACCGATGGGTTCAGGTCCAAAGGAAAAGCGAAGCGAACAGCTCTAGTCCTGGTTGGTAGACTTCGCCCGGGCGTTTGACACTGTCTGGACACCTGGCCTTCTCCAGAAGCTGATCAACTCCGGACTCCCTCTGTGCACTGTCCGCTGGCTACGTCAGTTCCTCTCCGATCGCAGAGCTTGTGTTAGGATCAACTCTTCACGCAGCAGGCTTAGGCCCCTTCACGATGGTGTTCCTCAAGGCAGTTGCCTGTCTCCTCTGCTGTTCCTCATTTTTATCAACGATGTTACCAACAACATGCCTGAAGGGGTTCAGGCGTCCCTGTTTGCGGATGATCTGGCCCTCTGGCACCAAGACGTCCACATTGCCAGGGCGGAGGAAAAACTCCAGATGGCCGTGGATTCCCTACGAGAATGGTCGAATACCTGGCATAATAAGTGAACGTCAGCAAATGCGAAAGCATGATCTTCACTACCCATAACGCCGAGGCCAAACAGAAGATACGCCTACGCTATGGAGACCAGCCGATACCGAGCAAAGATAACGTCACCTTCCTGGGCGTGACATTCGACCGTTTGCTCAACTTCGGCTCCCACGTAACCCGGCTGAAGACCAAATCGGCCGGATGGATCAAGGTCCTGTCTGCCTTGTCTGGCACTGATTGGGGGCTATCAAAGGAGGATCTGCGGTCAGTTTACATCACCTTTGTGCGATCTGCCCTTGAGTACTGCGCCAGCGTCTGGGGGCCTTTGGCCGCGCCCACCCACCTCCAGACAGCCGAGAAAATCCAAAACAGAGCCTGTAGAATCATATCAGGCTGCTATGGATCTTCCCCTACGGAGGCGCTCCAGCTGGAGGCTGGAGTCATTCCTCTCAGGAACCGAGTAACCTATCTCTCTGCCAAAGCCTATGAAAGGAGTCTACGTCTACCGCAACAGAGCCTCCGGTACCAAACGATCCACCAGAAACCCGCCAGCCAACGCCAATTGAAATCTCAACCTTGCTGGCGATCGACGGTTGCTGAATTTGTAGACTCAACCTGCCTAACGGGAGAGAAAGCATAAACCTACTCCCGCCAATGCCCCCTTGGAACCTGCGAACGGTTGTAAAGGCGGATCCTTCACTAGCTACCCGCTGCCCAAAGTCCCTTCCTCCAGACCAGAGGAAGCAGATGACAATGGAAACCCTTCGCAGTCTGCCAGTTCCCACGATTGAACTGTGGACCGACGGTTCCGCTAAATCTGGAACAGAAAGAGGCGGCAGTGGAATCTACGTAATCGACAATAGAACCGGTAGACGGAATCATTTGGCACTCGCAGCTGGAAAGGTATGCTCCAGCTACAGGGCTGAATTATACGCAATCTCCCGTGGCCTGAGGTGGCTCCGTCAAAATCACAAGCTAAACGACTGCCCGTCCATAAGAATTACAGCGACTCACTATCGGCGATTGAGCGTCTATCCGGCGGTCCACCGACAACGATGATCCAACTGGAATGGGAAATCTGGGAGCAACTTGATCTCCTGGCGCTGTCTGGAATCCGAGTGGAAGCCTTTTGGGTTCCCAGCCACTGTGGAATCCATGGCAACCACCAGGCTGACAGACTTGCGAAAAACGGTAGCAAGCTACCCCAAGAAGCCGTTGCCATTGATATGCCGACCGCGGCGGCGGTTCTGAGAAGACGATCGGCAGAATCTTGGCGAGAACAACTTGTGCACGGAAGAACTAAAACTATTTTCGAAGATCGTGGTCCCGTTCCACCTGAGCTGGAATCTGGCCTTTCGAAAAGGCAAAGGATCATCCTGTCGCGCTTACGTACCGGGAAAAGCCTGCTACTAGCCCAATACCGTAACCAAATCGACCCCATCGGCTGTCCGTCGGCCCTATGCCCTGATTGCCTAACTGAAGACGAGACACTTGAACACCTAATTTTGACTTGTCCTCAAAAGGAGCCTACCCGGCAGAGGCTCCTGAACTGTTCTGATGGTCTGGCTGTCCTATAGAAGAACCCTTCCGGGGTCCTGGGTTTCCTTGGGGGTACCGGGCGTATCTAGCCCGGCAATATGGTTTCCTCAACCGCCTGGCCACAAGGATGATGATGATGATGAAATGTGATGGGGGTACCCCCCCCCCAAAACTCGGAACTCAGGAACTCCAAAAATATCCAAAAAATGCAACTTTTCTGTATTTTAACGCTTTTTTCGTCAAAACAAGGTTTCTTGTCGTCTTGGGCGTTTTTAGCAGTTAAACGTTAAAGCTGAAGTTTAAAACGTTAAGTTTTGAAGTCAAAATTTGAGAAAATGTGTTCAAACAATGATAATTTTTGGCAAAACTTAGTTAACTTTTTGACCCCACCCCAAAAGTGCTGGAGGCTTCCGGGATAGGTGTGTTTGGGGGGACCCCTGACCCATAGGTGTAACGGGAATTTGGGTTGGGGGAGGCTCCCTCCCCCGAAATCTTGGGGGCGGGCCCCCATTTTAGACCTCCCCCAAACCCCCCCCCCCACGACCCCCCCCCCAAACCTCCCCCAAAAATTTTTCTATTTTTATGCCAAAAATTGCATTTTCAGCCATCGCTAATGTCAAAAAACATCCAAACATTTTAACATTTGACAGGGGACTTAAACCATAGGTGTACCACGACCACCTGTTTGTTTTGGGGGAGGGAGTAGAAGGTCCAAATTTGGCTCGGGGGACCCCACCAAAATCCGAAATTTGGGGGGACCAAGTTTTTTTAGCTAAAAATGGTCCTATTTCGATGTACAGTACATTAAACGTACTCAAAAGCTTTCGTACGCGAAAAGAGGGCTTGAAAATTGACAAATTTGTGCTAAAATATGCCTAAATTAGGCCAGATTGTGAATTATAATTGCGTATATTACCTTTTAATTGCTATATATAACCATCTTTAGCTGTTTATAGCTGATTTACATCCATTTTTCGAATTTTTTTCAAAAATTTTCAGAAATTGCAAAAACTTTTTTCAAAAATTTTGCATTTTTTACTTGGTTTGGACCCAGTTTTAGGGGGGAGGGGAGGGGGGTTTGAGCTCGGCTTGGGGGGGAGTAGTTGAGGCAGGGTAGGGGGGGAGGGGTGTCTGGCCTCTCCGTGGGGAGGGGGTCTCACAGGGGGTAAACTGTAGCCTGGTTCACCTATGACTTAACCTCGTAAACCTGATTGACAACACACAGGAAAACTTTTCCTGGAAAAAATCGGAAAAAAACCGGAATAATAGTTTTAACTACAAATTTTATCCCGATATTTTTCCGATTTTTTCCGGATGTCTGAAAAAATCGGAAAAATATCGGAATAAATTATCCGGGTTTTTTCCCGATTTTTTCCGATATTTTCTAACTTGGAAAAAATCGGAATAATTTCGGAAAAAAAACCGGAAAAAACGGTAGGAAAAATATCGGAAAAAATCGGAATAATGGAAAAGTTGCACAAAAATCGGAAAAATCTCCGGATAAAATCGGAAAAAATTGAGTAAAAAAAACGGAAAAAAATCGGAAAAGTTGCACAAAAAATCGGAATAATTACCGAAAAAAATCGGAAAAATGAGTTCTGATTTTTTTCCGATTTTCTCCGAAAAAGGTTTTCCTGTGACATGTTTCTAACTCCAAAATAAAGTCAGTATTGAGTCAGAAAGTACATAAAAAACTGTTAAAAACGTGTGGTGTATTCCTCGCAATAATGAACACTTTCAACCAAAAATTAGGACATTTTTGAAAATTTTTGCAGAATTTTCCCTAAAAACATCCAAATTCTGGGAAAATTTTTCGTGCCTGCGGCGCGACTAAAGTTGGGGGGGCCAAAAATTTTTGGCGGTGGTTTGAAAAAATGGCTGGGGGGGGGGGCTAGCGTAGCCCCCCCCAAACTTCCCCCCCAATTACACCTATGCGAACTGCGACCCCCCCCCCCCCAAATGGAGGAGTCGCCGAAAAATTTTTCCCACCCGCTCCAACCAACATTTTTTGGAGGGACCCCGCCCCATCCAGGGAGGGGGTTCAAGGCCCAAACCCCCCTTTGGGAAGACAAAATAGAAAATGTTTGCTATTTTTATGGCAAAAACAGCTATTTTTAAAAAAGTTTTCGCGCCTACGTCGCGATAATTTACTTTTGCAAGAAATAAACGTCCAATGTACATGCTGTTTTTGGGAAAAAATGCAAAAAATCTTCATCTTTATTGGCTTCCCCCCACTCACCATGAGGTGCCCAGAAAATGCCAAATTTTGACGATTTTTGGTCAAATTTTACAAAATTTTGTTGGTCGAAAATCGTCTATTTTGGTACTCAAACTCAACTTTGAGCACTTTTATTATTGTAAAAGTTGCATAATTATTGCAAATATTTATTATTTTAGGCACAGTTATTGCAAGTTGTATGTGTAGAAAACAGGCTATTTTTACTGTGTTTTTGGCAAAATTTTGAGGACTTTTGGTAAAAATTTTCAAAATTTTCCGGCTTCGCCGGAATTAAGATGATAGGATATAGCTAAGCACACTCGTTCTCTACACGTTGGCTGTGACTATAAAGGATGTCAGAGGTTTCCAGTTTCTGTGAGCTCAATATGTGCTACAACTGATGGTAGTAGCAAGAGTATGTAATACGTATGTATTATCAAGAGTATATAATATAAGAGTGTGCCACTAGGCACACTCTCTGCTAGCAGAGCAAAAATTATGGTCTGCTCGCTAACGGACCACCCCCCCGCAAATTAGACCCTTCACTTCAAAGAATTTTGTGCGCTTTGTTTGCGTTCTAAAGCTCGGAGCAGGCACAAAATTTGCGCCCGCAGTGCTTGTGTCTTCGAGCTTAAGGGGGGAGGCTACTTGGGTCGAAAATTCGACCCTCACCGATTTGGCTCAAATTGTGCTCATTGATCGTCCCTAGGGCCCTACACAATCCATTGAAACTTGGGATGATTTCGTCCAGGAATAAAAAAGTTACAGCCATTCAAAATTTCCAATTCCTATTGAAAAAGGCCTAAAATCGGAACTTTACATTTTTCGCTTCTGACAACGATAACTTACTCGAATCAAAGCCGATTGAAACGTTCTATAGCTCAAGCTCATTTTGGTGCCAAATACATTATCTAAAACTTGTCGAAGAGCTTTTTTCGAAATTCGGTTTCTAACATTTGCAGTAATCGTGTCCGTGAGACAACCCCAAAAATAAGTCAAAATTGACATTTTTCGAAAATTTTCGAACTTTACAAATATGCACAATATCTACATCAATCGATAGCTTTTTGAATTCTGAAAAACTTTTCTTCTTGGCACAAACGTCTATTTTGCAGCTATTTAAAGTTATCGGACAAAAACCGTATGTTCGTGAATTTTCAATTTCTGTGTTTGTGAGGTTGTCTCACAAAAAGTATTACTACAAGAATTCAAAACTGAATTTCAAAAATGCGCTTCGACAAATTCTATATATTGTATTCAGCTCCAAAATGAGCTATGGAACGTTTCTAACGGCTTTGATTTGAGTAAGTTATCGTTCTTAGAAGCGAAAAATCTAAATTCCCCATTTTAGGCCATTTTCAATAGGAATTGGAAATTTTGAATGGCTGTAACTTTTTTATTCCTGGACGAAATCATCCCAAATTTCAATGGATTGTGTAGGGCCCTAGGGACTATCAATAAGCACAATTTGAGCCAAATCGGTGAGGGTCGAATTTGCGACCTTTCGACCCAAGTAGCCTCTTAAGGTGGTGATTCCCTTTGGTCACAAAAGTTTGCACCGTTATTACTCGTTCATTACTTGGAGTTAAGAAGCCATTTTTATATCAAAATGTAGCCTGACACTTTCTCTTTTTAATGCATGTCACGAAACTAATGTTCCTTTTTTAAAATATTTTTAACACATTTTAGAAGAAGCATAATTTTCCAGAATTTTTGCAGACTCAAGTAAATTTTTTCGCGAGACATCGGTTATATCATTCGATACCTCCATCAAATAGCTGGGGACGATTTTTTATTTATTGTGAAATCGCTCTTCGTTATAGAGATATAAGTTGAAATGTGTGTGTAACCTGTATTTTGCCTACTTTTTCCAAATTTGTCGAGCGATTACTATAGCTAGAAAGCAGCAATCGGGGCAACTAAAAAATCGTCCCTGGGTATGTTTGTGCAGAACACATTTGTTCAGTAACAGCCCTCCAACTTGCATGGTGAATGCTCCACAATCTTTGGAAAAAATTCGTCGTGTTTTTGCAAAAACTACATTTTTTATGATAGCAGCCTACAGGATAGCAGTTGGAAGACGATCATGTGTCGGATAATTTGTCCCTGTGAGACCTTCAGATCGACGCCCTTAGTTTGATTTTACGGCTTGCGTAGTTCAAGAAATGTTGGATTATTTGATTTCTGCAAAAATGACAAGTTTTCGACGCCAAAACAAGAAACTCGGCAATATCTCACGGTAGAGAAAAGCTAGAAACTTGCTTTAAAAAGCAAAAATGTGAAGCTCAATGAGATCTTTCGAATGCATATAGTCATAACTGTATAGCTGCTGCCATACGTTCAGAAATTGGGAAAAACCGCTCTGATTGGAAATCTCGAATTTTTGAACCGGGATTGAGCGGAGGGTGTTAGAACGCTAAAAGAATGTATTTCGGAAAGTTTCGCAAAATTTCATCCTGATTTGTGCCGCCAACCAACAATTTGTGCCCAAAAGGAATCACCACCTTAAGCACATAAACATAGAGCGAGTGAGCGTGCCCCCGTTTCGACTAGGTACTGATTTGCGGGGGGGGGACTAGGCCGTTAGCGTGCAGAGCATAGTTTTTGCTCTGACAACATAGTGCCTGGCACACTTTTATATTATATACTGTTGGCATTATATACTCTTTTAATAGGACACAAAAATCAAGATATTATTTCGTTCTCTGCATTTCTAGTTGTATTTATGTGGAAAACTTTGTACACTGAGTACGGTCCTGCAGTACAAAGTATCATTGTGTACTGTACGCTGTACCATATGCTGCCATTCAATTGAACGCACGCGGTTGTAGCATAATTACACTGTGCCGTGTTTAAGTTTGGTTGGAAACGATTAAGAATACATTACTTGTCAGCCTGCTCTGTCTGTAGAGGTTATTATGCCGTCTACATACGATAATGTTCTACTACATATTTCTTGGGGTTGAAGTGATAGTATTAAGTTCTCGTGAGCTTACGAATTATCTGAGGGGAGAGCAATTACTTCGCAAGACAAGAGTGCAACAATAATTTGCCGAAGAATGCAATCTTAAGAAGGATGGATAATTAGTCATCTAATTATATACCCAAATTTATTTGTCACGAATCAACTATAATGACAATATGAACCACTTAACGAATGAAAGAAAGTTGCACACAGCCAAGCACACAACAACACTCGGACACCTGGCGAGACTCGAACCTCCTGCTCAACGCATGTCGCGCAGATGCTGTAGGCTGATGAGTAGAACCAAGAGTACATATTATACGGTGCCACTAGGCACACTCTATGTTATCAGAACAAAACTATGCTCTGCTCGCTAACGGCTGACCCCACCCCGCAAATTAGGCCCATCACTTCAAAATATTTCTTGCGCTATGTTTGTGTTCTAAAGCTTGAAGCACAAAGGCACAAAAACACACTGTTAGCAGTCGAGAAAATCGGCCAAATGCAGTACCACGACATTTCGCAACTTCGGAATGAGTTTTCTTGCAACTCGAAGCGTTTTAGCCCAAACTAAGAAACACGTCCCTCTGCAGAAGGGCAAATTTCCAGGTTGCCAAAAATCTCCTGAATCCGTAAAGTAGTTTTTGAGAAATAAATGTTCAAAAACAAACAAGCAGTTTCACCAAAATGGTTTTTCGGCCAAATCTCTAGCTTAAAGCAATGAACTCCTGCTAATAAGCATTGACAAAATGTGCAATTAGACTGTGCATCGATTGAGTACAAACGGACCAAACTTGTCCGTAAGATTTGGCAAAATTTTGAAAAAACTAATTTCCTCGAAAAGGCTATTTTTGGCCCACAAAATCCTTTTTAAATGAACCAAGAGTACATAATAACTAACAGTGTGACAAGCGCCACGTCTTAGTTATTGGGTTTGCGAGATCTGCACAAAAACGGCCGACCTTAACCCACCACAAGTTAGACCGAAAACCCAACTACTTTTAAGTCCAAATTGTGTCTGCTGATAGTTTCAGCGCATAAGCATAGCGTGCAAATTTCTTTGAAGTGAAGCAAATTCTAATTTATGGAGGGGGGTCAGCCGTAAACATACAGATCATGGTTCAAGCCTAATAGCTAAGAGTGTGGCACTTGTCACACGTTTTTGGCTTCGGCTTTTAGCTATCACGAAATTAGACATCTGTTCAATATACAAATTAGTTTTAAGCTAAAAGAAAAGGTCTTTTCCGAAAAATCCGTCACTTTTCATTTTTATCAGCCAAACCAATTCACCCACTTGGAGGATTTCACTGCCACTTCAGGACATGGACTAGAGGTTGGTTAGCGGGACAGGGGAAAGTTATGAGCATGGTCAATTTTTTACTTATTAGTTTGCTTGAAATTTATTTATAAATTAAAGCAAGATTATTGTCCTTGCATTCTTCTAGAATTCATTAGGGTCTTAAAATTAAACACTCTTCTCGAACTTGCAATTGTTTTTAGAATTCCACTCTAAAAATTCAATTTCTACACTGTGCTTTGTTGTTAAGGTTTGCGTCTGTCAATAGCGTCCAGGGGCCGATGTTATCAACGCCCAAACCCGGGTTTAGTCGCTAACCCGGGTTAACTTTATATGTTAAAGATAGCCAAGTTAACCCGGGTTTGCGAGTTAACCCGGGTTTAGACGTTGATAACATTGGCCCCAGGAGTTTCCCTTCTGTTTCTATTTAGTAAATGTTGTCTCAATTTAAAAGCAGTTTCTCTTTTAGTCAAGGTTTTTGTTTAGCTTTGTATATTCGGTAGGTAGGAATTTCAGAAAATTTGTCAGGTAGTTTAGTTATTTTTAAGCGTGCAGTTTTCAGGAAATTTTCTGCAATTATTTGGCATATAAGTCTTCGCTCCACATCAGCGGTTTCACTCTGTTTGTTAAGTTTCATAAGAGTACATAATACACAAGAGTATGACCAGCGTCATACGCTATGTATTATCAGCTCGCTACATCAGATGCACGCTATCGGCTTACCCCCCCATAATTCAGACCCCCTATGCATGTACGGGGCCCAAACGGGGGATCGAGCTCGTGCTTGTATATTTAGTACACAGATGAGTAAATCATATAAACTTGGACCCCATACATAAATTGGGCCTCCTTCAAGCTTAACATGTAGTATGCTGTCATAGATCCCGATCCCCCATTTGGATCCTGTGCATGTATAGGGGCAGGGTCAAGGGGAGTCTGACTTAGGGGGGTCCGCCGATAGCGTGCAGAGGCTGTAGCAGTCCTATAATACATAGCGTCTTACTCATTATCATACTCTTTTGTATTATGTACTCTTGGTTTCACGTAGAAATTTCTGGCGAGAATCTGATCAGGTCAATTGGAACTACGTCTCCTCCAGGTCGATTGGAACTACGTCTACTCCAGGTCAACGTTTCCATTAGCGCACAGTTTCCCATTCGTAATGTCAACAGTACATAA